>PVHY01005196.1:0-85318 GCA_004024945.1 Uropsilus gracilis | reverse complement strand
CCAGAAACCAGGAGTCAAGCAGTAGAAATGGAAGCCTGAATTCTGGGAAGTGTTCTTGCAGGCAACAAGGGGGAAAGGACTCATCCTATGTTCATTCTGTGTTTCTAATGAATGCTATCTAGGGCCCAAGAAAAGCTGAAATATCATTGACAGTTTCTATTTTTTTCAATTATTCTTTTTACAGTTTTCAGGACTTTGTGTAGGGCAAGGGAACATTTCTGCCACATCTTTTCCCTAGCATTTTGAGTTTTTGTGCAATCTGTTACCAGCAAAAAATCTCAGATTGTGATATAAATATCTTAAATTTGCCCCTCTCTGATTTATAATATATAGCGGTTTTCTTCTCAATTATTTTTTGTAAAATAATAATGTAGAACATTATCTCTGGCTGTTTTAATGACTTTCCTTTCAGAGGATAAAACTTCTGTAAAAGTGGCTCCAGATCTGGAGCCTAAATATGTCCCCTGTTCTAGGGACATTGACTCACTATTAAAATGAACTTTATATCTAAAGTCATCAGTGTGAACATTTTGGGCTACTCAGTGTGGGACTGGGTTCTAACTCAAGTTCTTGAGGGAAGAAACAAAGGTGGACTCCATAACAGTTACATGGTTCACTAACAGGAACTGGAAGAGCAGATTAGCAAACAATTAACAGGTGGGCTTAACAGCAAGTACAAGACTTTTTGCTAACTGGCAAAAATTTAGTTAATGGGCTTGTAACAAGAACCAGATAGACTATTAAAAAACAATTGTGGGGTGCTCTCTTGATAAGATGCAAATGTTGGTATAAGTAGCAAATAATGAGCTAGTAGGGATCAACAATAACCAGAAGAGCAGATAAGTAATCAAGGAGGGTGTTTTGACAATAATGAGAACTGGAAGGGAAGCTAGGAATTTAGCATACAAAGAAATTTATAAAAATGACAAAAACAGTGATTGATGAGTAGTAAGGTATGTTGGAGTAATTTGCCCACTTGTAGTAGGATACCTATATTAACTTGGAAAGGGCTCATTTTAATTTTGTTTGCAAATGATATGCGTATAGTGTCTGAATGACATTACCAGAATGTAACTTCTGAGTTTAAATAAAGGCTTTACTAAATAAGAAAAACTGAACAAAGTAATAATGAAGACTACCTGGTCTACTAGACACATAAGCACTTCAGTTTCATTAGAGTAAGTGTCATATTGGAACTAGAATCCATCTTTCTTCATTAAATCTATCATTATCTCTATATTTAAAGTGAATTTCTTCAAGATAGCATATAGTTAGCACTGTTATTTCATTTGAATGCCTCTGCTTTCCACTGGGGTATTTTTAATCATTTAAATGTATTTATTAGTATCTATGAGTTTAAATAAACAATCTTTACTTTGAGACTGGAAAAAAATAAAATCACCAAGGCAGAACAACTCCTTTCCAAATTTTGTTATCATTTGCATTTACATTTAATAAATCATGTTGTTAAACATTGAATATCTCAACACTTAGAAACATTGTTAATGATTTATCTCTATAAACAACTCAAAAGATGAATCTTCTTTTAGGTCTTCAATATGTTACTTCAAAGTTTGTAGATATCTCAGGTATGTTTGCATCTTTTATAATTCTTATCATTTTTCATTACTTTGTTCATGAAATATTAATATGTATCATATTTATCAGTTTATTTTCAATACAATGCTAGCACATGCTAGACTGTTGCATTTTAAAATTTCATTCTTCCAAACACCTGTATCCTTGTATCTGAGGTGGGTATTTGTCTAATAATTATTAAGACCTTCCATAGTACAGATTCCCATCGTATTCACAGTTTTTAGCCCATATTCCATCTTGGTTTGGCCATGGGACTAGTTTATGTTCTTAGAAGGAAAATGTTTTCTGGTTCGAGGTTTTAAACACAAATGTGTCTCTTCCACTATATAAATCAATATTAAAGGATTAGTGGCTATGTGTACGTAAGTATATATGTGTGTATATGCATTTTTCAATAGAAAAACTTCTCAACAACTGAAGCACTTGAAAAAATAGCTCAGAAATGCAAAGAATCTTACTAGATTAACTAATAAGTGAAAATAACATCATTGGACTACAAATATTTTTGTTTAATATGACAAGCTAACTAAGCTTTTTTTTAAGCACTAGTTTTCTACAAGAAATGAGAAGTTTTTGCAACTCATTTATAGATTTGACATTTTTTATATATATTTAAAGGGATACGATGCTTGTTTCAATTTAGGTGTCTGTACTCCTAAATGAAACAGATTGTATTGAGGTTAGTTGCCTTTAGCCAGAATCTGAACTGTTTATTAGGTTCCTTCACGCTAATACTTAGAATTTCTTAGATATCCTCTTTCATAATTAAGATAAAATTCTTAATTAAAATCCCTTCTGAAATAGGTCAGATTTATTGTTAACATACCAAGACTGTAGAATGTATCGCAATTCACTGTTAAATCTCTAGATTTTATATGTTAACTGAAAATGTGTAATTCTCATTCATCTGAGTACACCAAACAATTACAAGTTGAACTTTTCTTTGAGGTTTCATAAATGTGCTCTTTTTTTTTGAACTCTTATTTCAGACTAGTGGTGCAGACATATACACCTGAGGAGGTGTAAACCTATTCCCCTAAATCATTCAGTGTTGCAGACCATTGTTACCATAATACAAATTTAATTAATCAATCAAGTTTAAAATGACTCTTATTTGGCGTTGTAATCCACTTTCTAGCTTTCTCTTATCCTATCAATTCTAATTCATCTGTAATTCACCATTTTTCTTTTGAGAATTTTATTTTTTAATTATTCTCAAAAAAAAAGGGATGTTTGTTTTATTTCATATCTTGGTCTTAAGAAATCTGACTTGAGAGTGGAAAAAATGTCATTCCATGTTTACTGTACTATACTCATAGTATATATGAAAAAAACTCCCTAAATATCACTTAGTAATGGACTATTACTTTCGCTAACAGTTTTTTCTTAATATCCAGAAGGGCGAGTTTATAATAAAAACAGAGAGAGAGTTTCTTTTTTTTTTTTTAGGCTCATGTTGCCCAGGGTAACACAGACCCAAGCAAATCCCAGCCTCAGCTTCCCAGATAGCTGGGATTACAGGCGAGCACCACCACGCCCAGGGATTTTTTTGGGACTAGGTCTCGCTATGTGCCCCCGGCCAGACTTGAACCGCGATGCCTGGACCTGGCCGTGGCTTCCTAGGCTGCCACCTACAGGCAGGCACCAACATGCCCCGCCCCCCAGAGAGAGAAACTTTAGCATTGATATAAGGAGTCAGCCTTGAGAGGGGAGCTGTCTCCACTGCATTGCAAAGGGAGAAGGCGGGTGACAGAGGTAGCCAGGAGACTTACTAACACTTTGTTCTTTTACCAGTGTAAATGTTTTTTGCTTATGAAAAGTTTAACTTTGAAAGGAGAGCATAGGGAAATAAGTCAACCATGATTCAGAGAGAACTAAACTAGTGCATTTTTTGAAAATTGAATTACAGTATAGCCTTTATTATTCCTTTTTTGACTGTTAGTATTTTGGAACATCTAAAAGTTTTTTTAAAAAGCATGCAAAATCTCAATACTTCAAAAACAGCAATGACTAAAGAGGAAAAATAACAATTGAAATGACAAGGAAAATGATTTATAACTTCCTTTTGCAGAAGTTGATCAACAAATAGGATTTGTCAAAGCTCAGGGCTATCAATTATCTTGCATTGTGTTGAATATATTCTGTACACTATGAACAACAATCTTTTAATTTTGTTCACAAAGTGGTTAAATGAATTTTTATAGTGTTAAAATTTTATTCACTGAGTAATCATGTTTACTTGGCTCTTCACTATCTTTCCTCTTCTTTTTCTTGTTTTACTATTTTTGATCTGCCAATATCATGAAATTAACATGGACATTTTTCATTTCCACTCTTCCAAGATATTGAACCTCTTCTTTCTCTAAGGATCTCTGCAGTACTGTGTTTGAAGATAAAATAAATTCCATACAAATTGATCTAAGTAAGCTATCTAAAAATAATACAGGAACTATATAGCAAAATATTGTAATATTAGATAATAATCAAATATAGTGTTTTTTGGATTGCAGATTTGAAAATGGATTAGTATGATAAAGTTTTGTTACAGTATGCCTCACATCATCAGGACAAATTGACTTTTGATTCAGTCACAATAAAGACTCGGATAAGTTCATCGGGAATGTGAAAGCTGAACTGATTCTTTAGAGAATTCCCAAGTTGTGATGAAATTGTGTTTTTATGCTCATCACTGAATGACAACTCAAAGACCCAAGGTCTAGAGTCTGCCCATGGCTGAGGTGGTCATCTTCACTCAAGGCAGTTTCCCAAAGGAGCACAAAGCTAAGAAAAGGCAATCTACGTTTTTTTCCAGAACTGAGTGAAAGTGGTAACTCAGCATTTATAATCATCAGAATATATAAAATATTTGTCTTTGAAAAGTGATTAACAATAAATTATTCCAACTTGATGTGTTTGAAATGATTAGAAAACTCAAAGTTTGCAGTTATTTGCTTTTGAAAAGTGGGAGAGGGCATCATTTTCAGCTAAATGTGCTTGCATTTCTCCTCCATTTTTCTAAACCAGGTTCCTCCCTTCTTAGGAACCTCTCATTTTTTTTTAACTCATAACCACATTCTTCATGATCTTTCCCTGAATTAGCAATCTCTATTAACAACCAAATTCCTTCTTTTTCCCAATATCTTAAGTTTGTCTATCAGCCTTGGAGCAAATAAATCTTTTTGACAAAGCTTTGCAATGTGATGTCTGTTATTTACAACTGAGTATTTTTCATAATATCAGTGGTAAAATATCTCTCTCCCCAAGGCAATTTTCCATGGAAATAAATGTCTCCAGTCCTCATTCATTTCATCAGAGCCTCTAACTCTATCCTTTACAAATTGTGATAGGAAAGAGACCACACTAGTGACTAATTCCCTAGTCTCCTATGCACCCTATAAACTCTAAGTTTATAGGTCTAAAAGATCAAAAGACAAGTCACTTTCCTAATACTGCATCTCTAGTTACTGATGTTTCCATAATATCATGACCTTCAGTTGACATCCCCATATCTAGCACAATGACAAAAACATAAAGCAGACTTTTATAAATATTTATTATTTATCAAGAAGATAGCAAACAAAGGAAATAACTTTTCATAAAGGAATACCAGAAAACAACGTGACCAGAAAAGAGACTTAATTTGCAGTCAAGAATTTAGAGCATTCATATAATTGTAAAATTTGCAACACAGAAACTAGATGGTAAAGGTAATGTCAATGAAAGATTATATGTCATTGATGCAAGTACTTTTAGCAATTGAGAACTTCCTAGGTAGTTAATTAGGCTCATGGTCATCATTATATGAAGTTTCCATTGATTCTAAGAGAAATAAAATAAGTAAATTAGGTGGGAAGTGGAAACATTTACTGATCTAGTCTTTCCCTGATAGGTATTCTTCTAAGAAAGTGAGAAATAGAGCAAATCTCTTGTCAGGTAAATAGCACTGGGTAATTTTAATAATGACTCAAGTAATCTTATAAATTTGTTTGCCTTAGGACTGTGCTACTTGTCTTATACTACCTCTGAGCTTCAGCTTCCCTGAGCAGTAAATGAGAAGCTCCATGTTTTCTGAAGTCTCCCCAAGTGCTAACATTCTCTAAATCTATGGATAGCCTACTCATTTCTGTGTGCATAATATACTCATCTTAATATATGCTTTTTATTTTATCAGTTCACCAGTTATCAGTTTTATCATTGCAACTTTATACTTCCCCCTAGATAAATTTTCTCATCTTTGAAACATATTAGTGACTAAAATGCCAGACTAATACTTTTGAAAACAAGTATTTAATTTGTTTTAATTAATATATGTGCTTATTAATACTGAATCAGGTCCTGAAAACAATGTTGGATAAGGTGTGTGTATAATAACAACTTTTTATAATCAAATATACATCTAAAATATTCTTCTGAGCTCCAAAGAATTTGCAGATTTAAAGAATTCAATAAATATTATTATAAACCTGAATATATAAATTACTAAAGGTATTATCTTCTTATGTCATAGATAAGGATTTTTAACTTGTTTGAGTTTTATTGCTTTTTAAAAGCTTTCTAGTGTTTGACTTTCAGTGAACAAGAAACTTTATTGTTTCATTGACCAAATTATTTTCTTTTTAGTCTCCAATTGCTTTTTATCTTAAAGCTTTGTTAATCAGAGATCCAACTTAGAGTTCTTCCACTATAATGCTAAAACAATCATATTCCAATTGTGCCATATACCACATATTAAATTCTTGATTATAGGCAAATGCCAATGTAAGTGGGGTTTGCAAAGATTTATAACACCTTAAGATACTTTGGGTATCAATCAATTGTTGGTAATTTTTTTTTAATTTGGTGTTGTAATCCCTAAGAATTGCTTGTAAAAAAGAAAAAAGAAAAAGAAGCAAAATGGAAGATAGTGATGGTTTATGGGGGATTTGGTAGTAGGTGCACAAAGGTGGCGATATCCGATGGAATTCTCCAAAAATTACTTCAATCAAAAATAAATTAATTTTAAAAATAAAACAATCATTTCTACTGTTCAGTGAGATTCCCAGTTTGAGTACAGGTATTAATTTCTAGAGCCAGACCCCACTGAGTCAGAAAGAACAATTATTTTTATATACACCAAAGTCTTATACCAGAGAAATATCCCCTGTTTTACGTGTGTGCTACAAACTTTCATCTTCCAGAATGCATCTTTTGAAATAAATAGTCACTTTAAAACTATGAAGTGCTTCTGAATAAATCCATGGTATATTTAAAAAAAATAATTCTCCTGAAGTAGCCCACGAGGAGAGATTCAGAAAACAAACAAGACACTCACTAAAAAGGATGAGCTGAAATGTAATTGGAAATTGTTGTTTCGCTGTAGAGAACTGCATAATTAATTCTCTGGATTATTGCTATGATTATTCAAGAAAAACTCTTTCTAGTACAATTAGAAGATATTTTAAAATAAATGGCAATTGTACTTTGTAAAACCAAAAATTTTACCATTTTGCTATATGAAATCATACAAATGATGCTACTATTATTGCACAGGCTTTCCAAAAACTTAAATACTTTCAAATCTTTCAATCCATAAGAGGTTTTTTGTCTTTCTCTCTGCAAGAGAACAAAGGTAAAGAAAAAGAATACAGGCATTTATCTTCCAGAGGTCCGTAGGGCCTCCTGTCAAAATTGGTATGCTCTTGATGAGTAGGTTAGAAAACACATCTGAACACTGTAAACATTTTATATGGACAGCTTCATTTTAATAATAATTTTCACATATGAAATTAATGGGTTGAAATTAAATTATATAAGGAAAATGAAATGACATTTCTTATTTGGCTATTTTTTATTATCAAATACTTTTGACTTGTTTGTGAAAAAACATCTCAGGGGTAGCTCATCATATATTTTGTCACAATTGGTTTTGATTCTTAAGCTAATTTTTGAATTCTAAATATATAAAGGAAATCAAGTTACCAACCGCTATCTACAGGAGAGTAAATGTTTCCTATATCTGTCATTTTGATCATCTCTGGGTTTAAGAATAATGGGTTTTAACTGGTGATCAGAGGAAACAATTAACCTTGAAAAGAAGCACATAGCACTGTAGTTAATGGAAATATTTTTCACATTTTATTCACATGAATAAGATGACCTAAATACACAATGCGGTTACCATGCCACATTAATAAGAGTTCTATTGAATGAATTTAAGCAAGGAAAAAAAATCAATAAAATGATCAAAGACTTATTAGTGGAGAAGTTTCTAATACTAGACTAGGCCATACAGAGAACTTTGTTACATTGACAGTTTCCAATCTAGTGCAAATTGAAAGACAATAATAATTTCTTTTCAATGTAGAGTTTAGTCCTCTGTAGGTCAGGAATGTCATTATTAGAGAAATGGAAATAATTACTTTAAGCTCTTTGTATGTTAAATGTTGACTTTTAAATTTTAAAATGTTGCTTTTTTGCACACATCCTATTCTACTTCACTTTTGCATACTTTTATTTATTTGTTTGATTTGACTTTTTTCCCCCACTGTGGATATAGTATCAAGTATAAGGAATTTGGTAGATAGGCAGCTATGTTGTTTGTTAAAATATTCTTCATTCAGACCTGAGGTTAGCATACTCATCTGTTATTAATATAGACCAGGATGGAATGCTATCACACCTAACATGCGAATAAGACGACTTGTTCTTGAAGTCTTGTGTACCTAAGAATCACCTGGAGGACTTGTTGAAACAGAAATTATTGAGTCCACTCCAGAGTTTCTGACTCAGTATTTCTTGGCTATTTTAATTCAATTTCTCTCTAGTCTTTCCAACAGTTATTTGCCACATCCTCTTATTACCTTTGATTTTTTCTAAACTCACAGTGCTCAATCCAGAGTGATCTTCTAGCATCATGAAATATACTGATTTTTTAACATCTTACTGGAATTTACAATTCTTAATAAACCATCTAAAATCCTGGGCTGAGTTTCAGTTTCATTTTGCGCTAATTCTCTGTTCTTTACTCTCAACTCTGAAACCACATTCAACTCTGCTAAGATGTTTTGCCAATTCTCCTTGATGTTGGAACTCACCATTCAAGTTATTTGTGTGAGCCAGGCACGGTGGCTCGTGCTTGTAAGCTTCAGCCTATGAAGCCGCCTGGGCTAGGGATCGCGGTTCGAGTCCTGCCTGGGGCCGGTAGTGAGACCTAGTTCCAAAAAAATAGCTGGGCGTGGTGGCGTGCGCCTGTCATCCCAGCTACCTGGGAAGCTGAGGCTGGGGATTGCTTGAGTCTGTGGTACCCCGGGCAACATGAGCCTGCGGTTCCATGGGCAAAAATAGCGAGACCTAGTCTCAAAAAAAAAAAAAAAAAAAAAGTTATTTGTGTGTCCTCTCTTTTTTTCTTCTAATTAACTCTATCAAGTTCATTCAATGTCAGCTAATACATATTTTCACTTCAGTCCTTACAAATAACCTGCAATATGACCTATTATTTCTGCATTTATATCCCTTTGTATTCATTGATGTTTATCAAGATGGTCATATAGATTGTTAAATATCATTAAACTGATGTGATAAAACAACATAATCTTCCAAATTTGCTCTCATATTGGTTATACAAATATTTAGCATTGAATAACATATTTCAAAGATAACAGAAATTATACAAAAATATCCCAAATCATGAAAACGAGACAAAGACATTTTCCATGCTTTTATATAAATCCTCATAATTTTCTCTGATAAATGCTATAATTTTTCCAAAGTATTTTATTTGAGGTGTTTTAGAATTATCTAATAAAAATGTTATTCTCACATTATTAAGTTAGAGTCTCTATTTTAAGTTAAGAATGGTTGGAAAAGAAGACTTTCCCTGAGTATTTACTTTGCTCTTGGAACTACAGGTAAATTATGTGAGCCTTTTATTTAAGTCCAACAATAATCCTTTGGAGCTGGCACTCTTCTTTCACACATTCTCGAAGAAATTAGCCTCTGAGAGATTCACTAGCTTATACAAAGTCATAGGCTAGTACAAAGAATATCAGGACTGGAAGTTAAATTATTCCAGAATAGATGTCTTTTTTAATATGAAGACCATGAGGGGTTTTACTTTTCTCTCTCCACACTGATCTACAAAATTCTAATTACCTGCTTTACATGAAAGTTTGGGGCATTTTTGATCTATGTGCTTAGTCTGGCACCTTTGCCCAAACTTCTGCCCCGTTCTTCCTTATTTTTCTCCCTTTTGTTTGAAATATCTTTCATTCTACAGTGGTGAAAATCTCACTATGTTTGACTCCCTCTGGAAGAAGAAACTTGCACATTACTCTTCAAATGGAAAACATAGATAAATAATATGCAAAATTTACAGTAATCATATTTTGTGCTACTGTATGATATTCCTGAACAGATTCTTAGCTGGATAAATACTAGGGTTTGTCATTTAATTGCTTAATAGTTAATTGCTCATAATTACACCTATAATATAATTTTATATTTTTTTCTTGACCTACTAGTTTGCTTGCTCTTTGATCATTACCATATTTTCATGAATAACAAAACATCAAGCATATACATCATTCAAGAAACCCTTATGCAAACCAACTAGTAGACTAACCAATGAATAGATGATATTCCTCAAGAATGCATAGACCATAGATGCTGGGATACTTTCATTTGCATGGCCACATAGAAGCATTACACAGAGACAACCAGGTTATACATAATGTTCAAAATTCAAAAAGCTGGATGAATATGTATTTTGTCATTCATTAAGATACAAAGTATAAAATTTCCCAAATGGAAAACAATAGTGACACGTTATTCTATTTGTTCTCTTGTCTTTAGAAGTAATAGTAAAAAACTTTTTCAAAAAAGCACAACCAAATAATTAAATCTGTATAGTCCTTACTCACAAAGATATCACAAGTAGGTATTCTAGAAATTTGCTTCCTATTTGCTTCCATTCAGTAATCTTTAGAAATTAGATGTACTTGGCTGAAAGGATGAGTATGAAATGTTCTGCTTACTTGCTTGGGTTTACTTAAATAAGTCACATTAAAATTCTGCCATAAAGGTATTGGTATTAGAAATCCCTATAATTTCTCTATAGCAAAGCTTATCAGTGTCAGTAATAGTGAGAATTTTAGCTGACTAGTGATTGTGTTGGGGCTGCTCTAGGTGTTGTAGGATGGTCAGCAGTCACTGCCCATCAACCCTTGCCAGGACTACCTCTACTACCATTGTGACAAACATGTTTCTGACCTTACTGAGTGTGTTGGGAAGGGCAACTTCACTCAGTGAAAACCCAGATTCTTAGGTTCCAAAGTTATAAATCAGAAGATTTAGGTCTTAATCCACACATTTGCTTTTAAACCTTTCCATTTGATCTTGGTACATAACTTTCTGGCCCTCTGAACTCATTTTGAGAACCACCATGCTAGTGCATGACTTTTAAAACCAAAAACACATTTGGCAGTTTTCCAGTATGGTCATTTAATATAATTTTCTTTGGTTTGGGTTTTGTAAAATAGAAATGATATTAAAATCAATGCTAATGTCCAGTGAAAATTGAAGCACTGGCTATCATGTCTTTTGTTAGCTGATAGTATCTTTCTTTTGTGTAAAACTTTAAAGTGAATAAATGTCTCTGCCATCTTTGAACTTGTCCTTGGGAGCAGCTTCAGCTTCAGTTCACCTGCTTGGTCTCTGTATGCACTTGTTCCAAGGGGAAATGGATGGGTGCCCAGAGTCATGACTTTTTAATCTCCCCCCCACACACACACACACACTTACAGGGAAATATGCCCCCCAAGTCTGCATTCTTACCCATGCCTCTTGCATCTGGACCCACAGCTTTGCCCCCCCCTTTGTGTGTGGACATGAATTCTTCTGCTTCTTCCCCCACTTACCTTTTTTTTTTTTTTTACCTAGAATTTAATATTTCCATGTCTCTTCAGTCAGACTTTTCCAGCATCTGTTCCTGGAGCTTGCAAGGTTCCCTCCCACCCACATCCTGATATCCTCTGATTTGTGTCCTATTTAGATTTCTCAATTTATTGTCTCCAGAACAAAGCAGGAATTTCCTCTGATGCCATTTTCCAGTGGAGTCTCTGACCTTATTTGAGCAGTTCTCTCTGTAAGACTATCTTGTAAGTAGTTATCTGATAGTCTTTATCTTTATAATAATCTTTGAGAAAGAATGCTTTATTGTTTTTAAGTCAAGCCATTTTCCTAATAAGCCCATTTTGAGCGATGTTATGCTAAGGATAAATCTGCTTTCCACATTCAAGAGTTGTTCATACTATTTGGCCTATTCTAGCTTCCCATTGGCAGTTACAGACTGCCACAAAAAATGAAAAGGTATTTTCTGAACAATGAAGGTGAGTTTGTGGTAACAGGAGTTAAACTAATGGAAAGCATTGAATTGACCAGCAGGAAACTTGAGAAAGGTTAAAACAGCCTCCATTTTTATGTTGCTGTACAGTAGTGAGTAATGTTAATTGAATTCCCCTTGTGAGATTCTAAGAGATTTTTCCACAGGATCCTGCGTTGTATAAAAAGGAAACAATGGCTTGTGGTAAAGTTAATTCAAGCTGAGATACATTAACTGCACCACATTATCAGTTGCTAAGAGTGCTATTAACACACATCACCCACTGTGTATATTTGTGAATTAGGAGGTTTCCTTGTTAATGGAAATGAGACACTTTCCTTGAAAATGCCAAGCAGAGTGGATGTTAAGATTGTTGTAAAGAAGTACAAAATGGGAAGAATGCCTTTATCCATGCACAAGACAGCTCCCCTCCCTTTTGACACAGCACTATTCTACTTAATTTCTCTTGAATTGTTTGTTGTTGCTAATTTTAGTTTTAGTTTATCTTATTATTATTTCTTTTGGTGGTGATGTGGAAAAATCCTTTTTAATTGAATCCAACTATGAAAATATTTGCATTAAAGTACTGACCCATTTTGTATTTTATAATCTATCAGGTGTTTTGATACAAAATAGAAACCAGCAAAGGAATCCGGAAAATCAAGTTGAAATCTGGCTCTGTCTACAGCTGTGTGCCTGTGATAATGGAAAGGGAAGGGAAGAAAAGGGGAGCAATATTTATGAAATGCCTATTGTATGTCAGATAGTGGGCTTGCTTTACTTGTGTTCTTTCCTTTAAATTAATTGTTTTTACCCTTGTGACTTATACACTATTTTTGTCCTCTCTGTAGGACTAATGAGTCACTTTTAGTAAAAAGCAGTTCCCTAACCAATACAAAAAATAAAAGGTGTATCCTATGTGCTTTCATAACAGACTCACCCTATATAAACTGACATAAACCTCAATACAATACCTTCAGTATATAGAAACATGAATGTTTGCCCTGAAGACGTGAAGAAAACAGTAGCTATTAAATAGCTTCATACTTTTTTTTTTATCATTTTCTATTACAGGGTCTTATGTGTAAATAATTTCCAGGAATTTGTTTGTTTAGTTAATCCCTTACTTATAAACTAAGGCCACACATCAATACTGTAACACCAGATATTCCATACACTTGAATAAACACCAAGAAGATAGCATTTAAGCACAATAATTCAAAACTATGCTACTGATATTTTCACACCACATTTACTTTATTCCAAAAGTGGACTCAGGGCATGAATAGAAATGTAATTCCTCACCAATTACAAGGAAACAAATGACAGTACAATTACATGATTAAAAATGAATTTTATTTATGCTTTTCCATGCATGAAATCTACATACTTCCTGCTTGGTTTGTAAATATGCTCTGAAGTACTCTTCCGAATATATAATAATTTTCACTGTGAATATCTCATAAAATTGCAATTATACGTGGAAAAAAAATAACTTCCAGAGCTCTAAGTTAGAAATGGAGAGGAAACAACATGAAAGAAATTCAGAAAATGTATTTTATGTTTGCCAAACTCTATATAAATGACTGTCAACTCCACAGATTTATAAAATCACTGGTACAATAGGAATATCTATTCAGTTAATTCATTGATTAAAAATAAGTATGATAATATAGATTCTGGATGATGAATACACTACTGAAAATAACTTGCATTATTATTAATTAGAAACAAAAACACATTTAATTAAAAAACGTTTCTGCTGGGTCCATAAAAATTTTACAGAAAAAAAAAAAAAAACACTATAGGTACATGTGAGGTAGCATCTTCAGTATTTGCCTTTCTTATTTATTCCAGTTAGCATAATAAGTATATATAAATGTTTTGATTTGTACAAAGCATACCTAGAACTTATAAAATGTTACAATTCAATACAATATCAATTAAAAATGGAAAAAGTACAAAATGTGTGACTATTCATGTTAACTACTCAGAAGACTAACTTAGTCATGAGTAAATGCCACACTCAACTAGTTTATCCAAAGATGGAAAAGCAAGTGGTCCTGAACCAGCTTAAATGGAAAAGTCTTTACTTACAAACTGGGTATTTGAACTTCTTTATGTGATTCAAGAGAAAAATAATCTAACAAGCAATGTTTTCTTCTTCCTTTGGACCATGTTTTGTCTTTTTCACTGCTTGTTAGCATCTCGACCAAAAATAGTTAAGAAGGGGAATCTGAAAATCAGTGCTCTCGGGTATTGATCTGTGAGGCTGGGATTAGTCCCATCACTTCCACGACCCTGGCTCTATGGCCGCTCAGTGTCAGTCATTTCTCTACCATGCCACTCTAGGGCATAGATTCTAATTTGAAAAATGGAACAAGCATTGGCAATAGCAGGCACTGCACTGCATTTACTGAGTGCTGGCAACAAGAAGAAGCCTGGAGATGCCATTTTCAAGGCAATGATGAATCCATTTGTTGCTATAAAGAAAACAACCCCAGTTTTAAGACTCCTGTATTGCAAAAAGCTGAAAAACATTCATTAACTAAAATCAATGCTTTCTTTTCTCCCAAACAACATTGTTTGCTTTTGGAAAGTACTGAAATTTTCCACTGCTCACCAAAATGTGGTCTTCAACCTTTGTCAAATATAGACTTTCTGTGAAAGGTCTTGCTTTACTTATCGTTTTAATTGCTATTTCCTAAGAGACTCATATCTCAGACAAAAATATATTTTTGTTTTGTGGTAGTTAATCATTTGATTCTCTGAGAGTAAACTATTTTTATCAATCAAAATATTTTTATTTTGCTAAAATTATGGTGCTAGTATAATTTTCTAATATTCATTAATTTAACATTTTTGTTAAATGCCAATCAAATGCAATACATTGTGTTGGAAGATACTACAAAGATAACAAGAGATAAAATGTTCATATGAAAATAAATAAAACAAAAATAAAACTGAAGGACTGAGACGAGACAGTGTTGTTATGGGGAGTGTATTATGCACGGAGTCAGTCTCAGGTTAAACAAGAGCTCAACACATCACAATTGTATCTCTGCTATATTACTAAATGCAAATTCTAGATTTCTGCTTGAACACTGATTATCTGACTCTAAAAAAGGAATCATCAAAGAAGAAATACATCATTAAAATTAAGATTTGTTTCCAAAAATGTCATGTCAAAATTTAGTTGCCCACAAGATACTTATATTTTAACTTGTTAGATTGATTAGCATATTAAAATTTAGAATTCACTCTAATGTCATTGATTCATAATATATTTGTACTATCATTGGTTTGTGATTGGTTGTATAAGCCAAGATAGGCTTTCCTTTTTCTAAAAATCAAAATAAATATTTTTGGCATAAATTACAGATGAATCTGAAAATTTGAAGTTAGGTTTTCTGGATTTTCTTTAAGATATTGGTATATAATATGCAAAGTTAGACATTTGCATGATGATTTTTTTATAAAATTATATTTATTATTAATAAAAAAACCCAAGTTATATAAATAAAACAAAATAATACATAAAAAATTCTTAGGCAATTAAAGTAAGATGCTTATTTCTGGGATAAAAAAACTATACTACTCAAATCAAACCGAATTCAATTCTTGTATTCTCATCCCAGCTCTGTCCCTGTCACTTTTTAGTTAATTTGAGGTTAATAGGGTATTTTAAAATGTCCACATTGGTAAATTAGAGAGTTTGATTTGATTGTTTGACATTTGTCAATAACAAAATTCAGTGATTCAGTAATGTCTTACCCAGCTCTCTTCGATATTTAGTACCAATTTGAACTTGAGTCATCTATACTTACCGGATTTCACTTTCATTTTGCAAACACAACTCCATACATAAAATTAAGGACATGAACAAGATCCAAAAACTAAAGTAAATATTCTTACTTTCTCTATGTATCAAGACTCACGTGTCTATAAAACATGATTTCCAGAACTTTTTGGTAGTTACAGGAAGCAGGTGAAAATACTGTTATTTCTCTGAAGCATAAATTGTCAGTCATAACTGTGGAATCATAATCTTTCTTTGAATGCCACATAAAGTTTTGTGTTAACATATACTAGGGACTGTCCCACAGTTCTATTTTAGACTTGGGAATGAAGCTAGTATTTGATTGCATAATTAAAGGAACATAAGTAATAAGAAGAGCATGGGCTTTTGTATAATGTTATAAACTGGTGTTATCTCAGAAAGAAAATGAATAGAAATATGTTTTTAAAGAAAGAAAAGAACATGAGTCTTAAGTATGAAAGATCTTGGTTCAAGTAGTCTTTTTGCTACTTACAGATTCTGTTTAAATGACTTGTTTGATCCTTTGGAATTCATGTCATATGTTTCTTGTAAGAATTAATAAGATAAAATATTCAAAGTGTCTCATATACATATGCAAATATTAATATTCTCATATTTACTGTTTATAATTTTCCTTCTTTTTAATGCTCTTTCTTTTTTACAAGGAAAAATTCATGTGCTTTTAAGCATAACTCTAAGTGCTAGTGGGTGTTAGAGAATAATAATAATCTAATCTGTCATTAAATCATTTGGAATTTCATTTCTAAGAAAGCATTTGCCTTATTAACAATTATAAATTAATGGGAGAAAAAAAATCTAATTGTCAATGGGACAATTTTTAATACTCCATAATCAGAAGTTATTTAGGAAACATACCATGGGCCTCTGACTAGTCCTAGTTAACACATTTTTTTTTAATGTCCCACCCCCCATACGTTTCTATTTAACCTCTCAAACTATTATTTCCTGTTATAATTCACATTTTAACTCTACATATGTTTGATGAGTGTTGAATGAACATTGACGGACAAAGGATCAGATCTTTTTTTTTTTTTTCCTAGCTATTTAGCCAAGTAAGAAAATGTACACAAAAACTCTTCCATTCTCTGCCACTTTATAATAACAAAATGAATGTTGGATATGAGTGAGGAAAAACAAAAACAAACAAAACCCACTGTTCCTCAATCTCTTGCAAAGAAACAAAAATAGGAAGAGGAAAAATAATATCTATTCCTCATTAATATTGGTTCATCATTTAAGAGAGTATGAAGCAGCAAGCCAGACTCTGAATTCCAGGAATCATGGAAGTATAATGGCAGTTGGTTATAACTCTTATCAAAGTCAAGTTTTATTGCAAAGACATTGTGTGTGAGATGCCATTGATAGGGTATTATTTTCTGAAATTTGGGAAACTTAAAGCTAATATGTGACATTTTAAAATTCACAGTCAATTGGAAAGAAGCATCCTGATTCCACTGGGAAGGGAAATCACTTCACAATCTACATCAAGTTGCACAGTGTTTATGCACCAGTTTGATTTCATTTTTATTTGTGATAGTCATCACCCTTGTTTGTGAAATTAAGCAGTTATCATTTCATACAAGATTTTAATGTTTTTGTTGCAGGAGTCATAGATATCAGCTAATAAATATAAACTTCTTGGTTTAAGTGGTTCAAAAGTCAATGTTATTGTTAATATAAATGAGAACTGGAGGCACGGGGTCTTAAGCCATCTATTGTGTATACTCATGTTAGATTGAGGAAGATTTCCAATGAGTCTGTGTATATTTATTGAAATAGCTGAGACATACTGAATTATTTCCTTTGTTATCCTTTTGTTTTTAAGTAAAATTATTTAACAATTAAAAGTCAGTCTCTATAATATCAGTCACCCCTAATTTTACTATGTGCTAAAATTGTGACAATAGTCAAATTACCATATCATGTTTCTCACCTTAAAATATGATAATGATATAAATGTGACATTCTTGTGTGATTGAAATGAATATATGGGAATGCTAGAATAAGTGAATATTATGCACACTGTTTAACTATGATGAGTCTATTATTAACCAAATTATTTTGATATTCATTCCTAAATAATCTCATTGATATATATTTTTTACTTTCTAGTAGAAAATAGTGTTAAAATGGAAATGGTGTTCTGGCGAGGATTTATCAGAGTTTAGAAATGCCTGTCACAGCCTGAATAAAGAAAATGAATAAGTAAAATCATTTTATAAAAATTACTTTAAAAGCTTGAGAGAATAATTGCTTATAAATTAATAATTTAATAATTATAAAACAATTATATTTTGGTCAATTACTATGAGCCAGTCTATGAGTACATTCTCTAGCAGAAATCCCATATGGACCTGAAAGGTTATTATTCTTATTATATCCGTTTTAGATGTGAGGAATCTAAAACATAAAAGGATGAGGTAGTATAAGCTGTCCAAGATTTGATCATTAAATGTTGTATCCAGAATTGATGCCTAAATGAAGTATGACTTTTAGAAAAAACAAACAAACAAACAAACAAACAAAAAACATGTTTTATCTCTCATTGATAAAAAGTACTCTTATTTCCAGGTTTCTACAGAAATCATTCTCATAAAAGATATAATCAAGTTGTTATTGAGAAATTAAATGTTCTTATTTCAAAATATAAACTTTACAATGTTTTCAGGAGTAAACATTTCAGTTATATTTTATAATAGAGCCAAATGAATTCAAAATGGTTTTCACAGATAAGGAGCAACTCCTTAAACTTTAAGAAAGGGAATTTCATTGATTTTTATACTGGTTGAATGCCATTTTGAAATAAGTTCAGGTTTAGCTCATAAAACATACAATAAAAACAAATCAAGCAATCAGAAGACCAAGATAAAATCATCCAGCAGTCCAAACTTTGGAGGAAAATATAAGTATATTGTGTGTGATGAACAAACAAATCAAATAATATATATTTATTTACAGATAACTTCATGTTTATATAAAAAATAAAACAGGAAAAATATAAAATTATTTTTCTGAGTTCTCCAAGAGAGAAAAAAGTGAAATTCTAGAATCAAATTTGAAATAATCTTTTTATCCAAAAAAATTGACTTTATCTCATAGAAAAAAAAAAGACTTTATAAAATGATGTCAATTAGTCACCTGGAAGAAATAAAATTGAATAATGAACAGTCCTTGTCAAACATATCTAATTGGATTGTTGCCAAATCCATCAGACTCCTTTAAGTGGAACTTTAGGTTAACAAGCATTATTTTTAAAGGAAACTTCAGAAATCTTGTAGCAGGATAATTTTAGAAAAACAAGTACATGGTGACATTAAAAATAAAATCAAATATTATATGAAGCCAAAGAAATTTGTGAAAATAAATAGTTTGAAAGGAAATATGCTTATTCAACAAATATTTACTTACTACTTTGTACTTGTCAATGTGCTAAGATAAAATTGATTATATTTTATTTTCTAGACCTTAGATGACTTTGCTAAAGATTCAAGTGAGGGTTAGAGAACAATCATATGCTGAGTATAAACACACTCTTTTATATTAGAAACAAGTAAAAAGAAATGTCTGTGAATATGAAGACTTCTTTTAGAAACAGAATTTCTAACATAGAGAAACTACTTTTCCTCTGCTGCTAGAAGATGGGGTGTACTGTGCTACTAGAAATTGGGTGGTTATTCTGGGGGTGCAGAATAACACACAGGACATTGTGATTCTAAAGTAATTGAGTTTGAATTCTAGGTAATGGAAATATGAACCTGTGGCATATGCTTGCTTTTTAAAAATACGTATCTCTCCATTTCTTCCTGCTTTTTTCTATCATTGACATTTTACCTATTGTTGGTCACCTACTATCTAGCGTCTATTTACTATCTAAACTCAATTTAGATATATTTTGTGAGTGAATAGCATGCACTATATTTGTTACTTTATCAATATGTTTTCCCACTGTAGGTTGGCATTTTTACATGATCAACACAACCAAATAGACATGATTCAGTAATCACCTATTAAAAGCAGGGATACCATAGTCCTCCACCGATTATCTACATCAGGGCTTCTCAAAGATTTCACATTACAGACATAGAATATAGGTAAATTTATTTGTTACAATGGAATAAACTGGACCTGAAAGTATTTCATTATAAAAAAGAGTTGAACTTTTCTAACATTTAATTATGAAAGTTACAAAAGTTTATAAGACTTAGTAAAAAGTTTCATTTCATATTCTAGTAAAGCAAATTCAGTTTTAAGAAATATTAAATATTTAGTGTGTTGAAAAATTTTAAATTAGATGCTTTTAAATTTTTAATAGGGAAAATTGCTTATATCAGTGAATATGACTTTTTGTATATACTTGCACTAGTTAGTCACAATACCTGATTGAGATTCTTACTAGCAATCATTTGAAACTCTTAAAAGATATTACTTAAAAAAAACAAGATAATCTGATTGCAAAAATATTTAGAAGTTTACACTTTTTTTTTTTTTTTTTTTTTTTTTTTTTTTTTTTGAGACTAAGCCTTGTTATTTTTGCCTGTGGAACCGCAGGCTTACAATGCTCGGGGTACCACAGACTCAAGCAATCCCCAATCTCAGCTTCCTTGTTAGCTGGGATTACAGGTGCGCATCACCAATCCCAGCTAGATTTTCTTGGGACTAGGTCCCGCTACGTGCTTCTGGCAGGACTCAAACCGTGATCCCTGACCCTCGCCGCAGCTTCTTAGGTTGCTGCTTACAGGCATGCGCCACCATGCCTGGCCTAGACTTTTATCTTTTATTTAAATAATCTAATATTAGTTTCTTTATTGTCATTGACAGAAGGCATGTTTAAATTTGTAGTGATTTCAAGTTAGGATTGGGAATAGATACAACATCTCAAAGGGTAATACTCCAAACTCAGCAAAGCATGCTGGGTTAGAGCAATCACAGGAGTTCCAGCTAGGATGCCACTAAGAGTGCCTTAGAGACGGAGACAGAAGCATCTACTAAATGTGAATTCAGTCACTCAAGTGCACTAGTTGTGTTAAGGGAGTTTATTTGACCCCCACCTCCATTTACAGACAGCCACATTAGGCTAGCTACTGGAACTAGGTGAAAAGTAGTGCTTAATAATTGTAGTAACATGGAACAGATGGGTTTTGAGAAAGATTTGAAAGAACAAATCTTGTTTCTGTGGTCCTACTTGCATTCTGGTTCTGTTGGAAGGAGACAGAGAAGGAGACACTTGGATGAGAGACATATAGAGATATTGGAAGAGACCTGTGGGTTAGAGTCATTGGGAAAGCTGATAATGTCAGCCATTATCTTGATGTGGTACCTCCTTTTTTCTCCCAGTTTTCTGAAACCTGCTTCAGAACCTCTTTCCTATGGCTTTTTATGAGTGATACCTGGGACTTTATAGCAACTTCTGGCAAAACACTGTTTGGCTGGGCATTCACCCAGAGGGATGGATAATTTTGAATGATTTTTGGGAAAATATCCTTTTTTCCTCTTCTCTCTCTAGACACAGTAAAGATTTTCTACACTAAGAGTTGTTTTGTCTTTGTATGAACAGACAACCAGACTCCTTTTAAAGCCTCCTACTTTGTGGAGTCTCCGGGTTTCTCTCAGTTACATGCCAGCAGCTGTATCTTTGTCTACCAAATATCCCAGCAAAGCATCTCTGGTCTGACTCAGATGACTACCCTTCATCCTTTAGAGCTTGTCTTTCCAGCACCCAGACCAAGAAAACTTCCAGCAGAGTCATAGAGCTATCCAGCCCATCACAGTGACAGAATGTTACTAATCTCTCTACCTGCAGTTTAGTAGTATGTGCCCTCAGATAACCTATAAGCTAGAGACATGCTGAGGAGGACACCAGGAAGTCACTATTTGAGGTTGCATCTTCTACCATTCAGGACACACTTAAAGGAAATATTTCACCAAATAAGAAACTTGTATCAGTTAACGGCCATGGGGAAATGTATTCTATAATAAAATTAATCAAAATGTCACTGGTGTAATTATTTTTAAGTGATAAGCACAAGTTTTGGAAAGAACATTCTATCTTGGAGAAATTGGGTGCAAATTTCCTAAGTGGCATTAAGGTGGTATTAAGTTGAATAGTGTTAGTCAAATCTAGGGGTTTTAGAAATAATTTCATCAAAGATAATTGCTGGAAAAAGAAGGAAGTTTTGTTGTTGTTTTCACTTTTTCTGGGTCTCTTAAGTTTATAATCTCAGATAACAGTTTTGTTACACTTTTTTCCTGACAAAACAGAATTTCAAAGGAGGGAGAAAAATGGAAGGATTGTGCTGCATGTTTTTGTTATTGAAAGTAAGGCTACATTTATTTCATTTTCATCAATTCTTTCTATGATAAAACTTCATTTAAAATTTCCCTGTTTAACATTTTATCTGCCCCCTACCTCTAACCATACTCTAAATGGTAAGAATTGGTTGCTTAATGAAATTTGAGTTTAATGCAATAACATGAGTTAATGAAAATGATCCAGACTTTGGAGTCAACTGAATTTACTTTTAATTTTGTCTCTATCTCTGTTTTAAATATGTTATTGGACAAGTTAGGCCTCAGGCTTCTCATTTTGAAAACTGTGGGGCCTCTCTAGATTAAATGAGTAATAAACCTAAAACACCAATATAGCACTAATTTAAATTAGGATTCATTTATTCAAACTCAGATTCATCCTTCTTCCTTCTTATCATTTTGATAGGTAAAACACCAAGTATTTTTAAACATATTAATAATGGGTAATGGAAAATAAGAACTGGAAGAAACCATAATACTCACCTACAGATACCTCACAGACTGGCTCAGGTCAGAAACATGCTTATTTTCATGCTATAATGAGTATTGTATAATGGAACAGCATTATTTGAAGATCTACTGAATTATATGATACAATATAGTGGTGTCATGTGGAACATCTATTGGTGCAGATTTAGAGAGTGGAAAATTTGGAGACGTAAGGGACTGTTCCTTCAGAATAAGTAGACTAGAGAGGTCCTTTGTTGGCATTAGGACCCAGACATAATGAAGTAAACAGGAGGAGGCAGATGGAATGGAGTCACCCAGGTACAGTGAGTGAAAATTGTTCTGTTTATACATCTTATGTTCCTGGGATGGGTCCTGTGATTAAGTCCTTATCAAAGTGATAAGATATATACAGACAAGAGGGGGGAAAATAACTTTTGGTTCTATAATTAAGCACTGAAATTCACAAAGTATGACTCAATGACTTGGTTAGATAATTATGGTGTATATCATATCTTAGGCTAAAAGAAGAAAAAGGTGTTAGTGCTTCTAAGTAGGAGAGGCAAGTATGGAAATATGATCAGGAAAAGTATGTAAACAAAATTTGTTTAGTAAGATTCAGTGTGTGGGTTTAAGTAACTGCTTTCTCTATTAATGAGGTACTAGAAGTTTTCTGCTTCCTGAGATGGTAGAGGGAGGCACCTACATGTTAGCCCTTTCCTTTCCAAATGTAAGTTTCCTCTATAAACAGAAGCTTGCATTCTATTTTTAGGTTTTATATATTTAATTATACTTTTCCAGTCTGTTGGTTCACAACGACTTCTATTTCAAAATAATCCATATACTATGAAGGTATTTTATAGTGATGTCCTATAGTGATGTCCTATAGTGATGGCACTACAAACCACACCCTTCATAACAATAATATCCCCCAAATTTGCTTCTATATTAGTGGAGTATGTTCCCTCAAGAAACAATTGTTATAGATGTTAGTAAATATGTAATTAGATCCAATTTTGCATTTTCAAGTGGGGTTTGCTCAAAATTATAAACCAATCTTTTATCATTATTAAGCTTTAATAAATATGAATCTAAATAAGCAAACAAAAGCCTTAAATAATTACTGGGATTCTAGAAATCTTGAAAAATGGCTAACAAATAAAAATAAGAGATTAGTCAATAAAGAGGGAAATGCTTTGCTATGAGATAATATGAAATATTTTAGGATGGAGTCGCAGAACTTTTTCTTTCTTTTTCTTTTCCTTTTTTTTTAATTTCTCACTTTAGCCATCTAACCAGTTAGCACTAAAATGCCCTGAATATATGAAAGTTTCAATTCCTCCCAGATCTCTTCTCATTGTCTGGCACAGCAGGTATCTTTTTAAAGGTAAAATATTCATAGTTGTCATTAGCAATTGTGGAGATCTGTGACCATAGCAAGTACTTCTTTTGTTCCCTCTGGAACTTTCTCTGACACCTTTTCAATTCTCACTAGTAAAATTGAATCTATCTTTTCCAACTGTTCATCATTAGGTAATTGCATTCCTATTTGGGTAATTATCTTCTTAATGAGAAAATTACAATTCTTCCCAATTTCTGTCACATTTCTGAGAGCCAATTTATTTAGTTCAGTAATAGTAAAGGTCAACTACCTAAAATATTTATCCCTTCTGAGTCATATATCAGTTTCAGAATAATTTACTTGATTTTTGGCAAACTGCATCTCCTTTTAGGAACATTTGCAATCATCCATGATCAAATGTTATCTTTATTATCAAATTCTGGGAAAATGTTATTCTTTGACTAGTCATCAACAAATCATTTATTTCATTTGGTTCTGAGCCTTAAATGAGAATTCCTATTTTGAGACAAAAGTAACCAGTTCTATTTAGCAACTTGGTAACTTTGGGGCAAAATATATATTTATTTAAAGTCATTATGTACCTTCACTGCTGTCTATTTACAGTTGAGTAGAGGACTTAATAATTTTGAAACAGATGAATTTTGAAGAACTTAGGAGAAAATATTACATGCTTTCAGAATTTTTAAATGGTTTTCTATAGTTGTTGGCAACATCAAATGTATTTATGATAACAATAAAAATTTTCATTGCATATTAGTAATAAATTTCAAATGATAACTTGTGCCTCTCCATTAGAGTAATTCATTAAAACAAATTAACTTGAGATAAGATTTAATTTTTTTCACGTGTAAAAAATTGTTCTTAAATATTTTTAAAGTTGTCACATAACTAAAATGCAACTTTAATTTTTAAATAACATCCTAGATGAATGCTAATATCAAGATATAAAATATATCGAATCTTAATTTTGTACAAAAAATTATAGAAAATTTTAAAAATTATGTTATATTATTTAAAGTACAAAATATAATATTTGCTAATATCATAATAAATTGGTCTGAGTTTAATTACATTCAGTTTCTAAATTTGTGATCTTAGAAATGGTATACAACATCTTAGGAGTTTTGGTTTTGCATATGTAAATTGACACAATTGTTGTAAGGACAAAATATAATAAATATAAAGTGAGTACAGTGCCTGAGAGACAATGAACATACAATAATATATTTAGTAATTAATTTATTCAACATATATTTATGGAATATTTGCTCCTACTACTAAGGGAAAAGGATGAATATAGCAAACCCATTGAGGAGAAAAGAATGGAAAATTTTATAATAGATTTGGTTATACAACTTTAAATATGTTGATTATGGAAGTTTTACTAAGACTATGAAATTTGAACAAAGGCCACAATGAGATGAATAGAAGTCATGAGAATGTATGTGACTTGATGTGGAATGTGAAACCCAAGCAAGAGCTTTGAGGTGAGAAAATCTTTGATATATTTAGGGAGTAACGTGAAGGTCATTAAGTAATAAAACATAAGTGAGAAAAATGGCAGAAATTAATGCTTCTTGAACAAGAATGATGTATCAGGTGAGTATTCTAGGGACTTACAATTTACTTCATTTAATCTTAAATCTATGTTCAACGATGTAATTGTTATTATTCCATTGCCTAAGAGTAGAGGGATTAAATAACACTTGGTAAGTCACAGCTCCATCATCGGTAAGTCGTAGATCCATTATTTAAACCCAAAATGTAAGACTTTGAAACATTGTAAAACAGGAAAAAAAAATCTGTAATGCTGATGGAAAGGGCAATCTATTGTACATACTTAAGACATTGAGACAAGAAGTCACTTGAAAGTTTTGGGTAGAGTGTCATGATTTGCCTATGGTTTTAAGAGGATCATTGGCCAGTCTTGTTAAGAGTGGCTGTGAAGGTGAGGGCAGAGTCAGGGAGTAATGTGAATTACTGAAGGTGTTAAGTTAGAGCAGAGAAGGTATAGTAGCAAAATAAAATTGTAAACCTATATATTTTGTGAAAATAAAGACCATATTTGCTAGAATGAATTTGGCTTATGATTAGTAGAGTCAAAGATAAATTTATTTACTTTCTCAAAAACTAGAATGAAGTTGCTCTTAAATAACGGAGGATCCAGAAGTGAAGGCAGAGAAGCTATTTTTTAAACATGCTATATTTAAGTTTCTAATTACATAGTTAAGGGTGTGCTGGTCTAGTATATGGTAAGAGATACAAGCTTGGATTATTTAGCTTAAAAATATATATCAAGTTTAAATATCAAAATCATGAAACTGCATGAAATTAGCAACAAAATTTGGATTAAAAATAAAGGTTTCAAAAAAGTTCACATCTTTAGTCAAGCAGAAGTAAAACAAAGACTTTGTGGTATTATACATTCCTAAAATTATTCTGCTAAGAAGAGAGATCAAGATTTGCAGGAAAAAAAAAAAAAAGAACCAAGGTACCTCCCAGACACCACGTACAAAAACCAACTCAAAATGGATAAAAACTTGGATGTAAGACTCAAAATCATAATATACATAGAGAAAACCTGAGCAAAACCCTCCATGAGTTACAATCCAGAAATCCATTTCTGGACACACCTATAGCAGGTAAAAAAATAAAAAATGATGGAAAACAAACAGCTAGGACTACATCAAACTAAAAAGCTTCTGTACAGCAAAGGAAACAACAGAGAAAACAAAAAGAAACCCAACCAAGTGGGAAAATAATTTTGCCCTCCATACAAGTGATAAGGGTCTGATAACAAAAATACACAAAGAATTCACACAATTTAACAAAAACAAAGAAAAAAAAAAAAAACAGCAGGGAGAAGAACTAAAAAGACACTCCCCCAGCGTGGAAATGCAAGTGATCAACAGACACATGAAAAAATGTTCAATGTCACTAGCAATAAGGGAAATGCAAATCAAAACCACAGTGAGATACCACCTTACACCAGTAAGAATGGCCCACATGCAAAGAACAACAAGTGCTGGTGTGGATGTGGAAAGAAAGGAACACTGAAGCACTGCTGGTGGGAATGTTAATTGGTCCAGCCACTATGGAAAGCTGTGTGGGGGATCCTCAAACTAATTGAAATGCAACTACCATTTGGTCCAGCAATTGCTCTCTTGGGAATCTATTCAAAGGAGACCTAAATGCTTGTACAAAGGGACACCTAGCCCAGATGTTTACTGCAGCACTATTTATAATTACAAATGCATGGAAACAACCCAAATGTCCCAAAACAGATGACTGGATGAAAAAGATATGGTATATATACACACAATGGAATATTACTCATCAATTAAAAATGACAAATTTGATGATTTATGATAACGTGGATGTACTTAGAAGAAATCATATTAGCAGAAACAAATCAGAAACCAAATGGTTTCACTAATATATGGGACATAGGAAAAATAAACAAAAAGCCATTAGGAAAAGTCAAAACAATTAAAAACCAAACTGAAGTCACAACTGGGGGCTGGTGGGCAGGAGAGGGTAACAATGGTCAGGGAGGGAAGACAGTGGGCAGACCCCAGAGATTACAAAGATGTGAAATTTATGTATAAATAAATTATTTAATATAAAAATATATGTTTAAACCTGAAAAAAAAAAGAAGCATGATCATTTTACATAGAAAAGGAAAAGTTATAGATGTTTATAAAAAGAATAAAGAAAGGAAAAGGCTAAAACAAAGATTATAAAAGTAAAAAAAAAAAAAAAATTCAGGGACTGCTTGAGATCAGTAGCCCTGAATTCAAATAAGGTTTGTCAGCACGGTTGCATTTTTTCTTCAATCTTGTTTACATATCTTTAAAAAATTAAATTTTACTAACTTTTCATCATTTTTTTTTCATAGTGGCCAAGTTAATTAACTAATTAAGTAATCAAAGACACGACCGTGCAGTTAGAGATTTTTGTTTCACAGATTCTCTTCTATCTGGACATAGAAACTTTTTACATGTGAATGTGAACATGAGTGAGGTTAGAAATTTCTTCCTCACTTCCACACAAAACAATATTAACTTCTACTTCTCTTGCCTGATTATATATATTGGTTTGTGAGTACACAGATACCAAGGTCCAAACCAGAAAGATGAAGATTATGCTCTAGCAATTGTAGAGGAACAAAGGAAGCTAGATCAGTGAATGTCTCCATGATGTTGAGATTCCCTGCTAAGCTGGACTATTAATCATATCTTTAATTAAGAAATAATAAGACTCATTTTGTTTGAATCTATATATATTTTGGTTTCTCTATTAGATAGCTTATCCTTTACCCTAATAGGTAAAGATAACAGATTAAAACAAGTTTGTTTTAATCAGATTTGTTATTTTACTCAATTATGGAAAAGCAAGGGTAGCAATAGAGCTAAGATATCTGTAGGAAGACGTGTAAGCCTGAGCATGGAATGCAAGCTGTGTAAAGAGAACATGAGTCAGGAAAAGTGAATGTTGTACTCTATTAATGATGGGTAGAAGCATTGACCCAACGAGAAAGAGTGGAGATGGGAAAGAAAAGAGAAGATAGTGGAAAATTGAATACTAGTTTAGATCATGATCACAGAGTTAATTAAGCTGAAGTAGAAAGAATGATACTATAAAGAAATTAAAAGACACACAATAGAAATCAGAATCAATAATCAAGATAAATATTATAAACAACCAGAATTATGATGAAAGCTATATCAAAAAGTGATATTAAACCAGGAGAAAAATTTTCAAACACTTTTAAGGAGTGACCAAGGTTACTAAATGATTTTAAGAAGGGAGAGTTATTATGTGTATAAGCTTCACCTCAGTTAATATTGATGTCAAACTTCCCAACTATGGAGTATTTGATAACATATCTCTGACTTGATTCAAGACATTAGTATTAAGGGTATTCAATAAAAGAGGAATATATCCTGAGTGTTCAAATTATTACAACTGTGGAATAATGACAAATGTTGAATTCTGGAGATGATGCAATTTGTTGAAACAACAAACATTTTTCTATCTGGTGTTTTAGTATTTTTTTTTTTTTAGTCCAAAGCAAATGTCACTGTCAGCAAGCAAAAGGAAATCATTTGTATCACAGCAGGAAACTGAGAAGATAACAAAAGAACAGTGTAAGATAACACAAGCTTCTAGCTCTGATCATGCCTCTTTCACAAGTAAAGCTCAGTAATTAAAGAGTTTGGTTTTTTATGGGATGTCTTCAAAGAGGCAAGAAAGAAACATTTTAGCTTATGGCAAAATAAAATGCTTTTTTTTTTAGTTTCCCATCTTCTAGGTTCTTCTCTGAATAGTCCCCTCATAATAAAAAAGGAGATTAATGGGAGAAAAATAAAATAACATATATACTTCTTATATGTATAGGAGGTATCTGGGAAAACAGAATGACTCCATAAAATGATCCAAAATAGTCTTAAATAAACACCTGTTTCAGCTAAAGATGGAGGAAAAAAGTTGGGTGTGAAGAGGGAGACTACCAGGAAAGGCACAGCAAATAAGGATACAGTTTTTATCCAGAGTTAAGCCCCCAACTTCTTCACTGATAAGGATTTCTATTGATTGCCCCATTCTCTTCTTGGTACGGAGGGACAGAAACACATATGAAAATTTCCCTTACAAACATGAAATGTATGTTACGTAAGGTAGCTAATACTTTTTCAGAAAATAGCTTCTGTCCTTTATTCCTTAAAAAACTTTAGTTTAAGATAAAGGCAGACCAAAAGTGTATATTTTTGGATAGCATATTTTCTTTTCCCTTCAGTAAGCATTGTTAGTAAAATTAGTACTAAATAAAGGTACAGACCCAAAGGCAACCCACAACAGTTATGCTAGATTTATGGGAATAAAAAGATGACGGAGCTCTTTCACACTAAGTGTAGGAAGCAAGATTATGATTAGATAATAAAAAGCTTGGAAAAGTTGACATCACTGAATCCATTTTTCAATTTGGTTGAGAAAAAGCTACAGAAGAACTGCTTGGTTGCCCTTAAAGGGAACACAAGTCCTGTCCGCCAAATGGCCAATATTTTAAGAAGTTTGTAAGATCACCAAATTTGATGAACCTGAATTTGTGCTTATTTTCACCTTATAACCTTATCACCTATTACTTCTTCCTTCTTTTTCTCACTATTAGACCTCCCTGATCTGGGTCCCTCCTCACACCTGCTAAGAATTTTAGACCCAAACCTGTACTCTCTGAATTGCATTTTTCTTTTATTTCCAAATCAGAATATCTTGGCTTATCATTCATCAATAGTCTTCTGTACTTCATACAAGTAAAGTTGTGGAATGTCCAATTAGGTATTAAATTAAAATATATGAGAAAAGATTAACATGATTCAAATGGATAACAAATGAAAGTATAACAAGTGCTCCCACCCCAGAATTAAAGTTTGTAGGTTAGTATACATTTCCCTAAATTTGCACTTATAAATAAGAATTTAAATTAATTAGTTCCTATAAAATATACAACCATTATGAAGCATACCAATAATTGACATTTCTAGACATGTACATCAAAATAAAATTTGTATATTATATAAACTTGTAAAATTCCCTGTCTTCCCTCTAAGAAACTTAATTATTTTTCAAAGATAACACTGGATACTGATGTAAGTTTATTTCAAAAATTCTCTTGCCTTCTTAGTTTCTTTTTTTTTTTACTAGATATGCATATATTCATAAACAACACATTTCTTAGTTTTTGTTCTTGTGACTTCTTTTTATAATTCATCCTTACTTTAATAGTAATCAATAATGTATAGAACTTCCCTTTCTTCATTCTAAATACTGCACAAATTTTATTTTTTCCAGTATTCTGTATTCATACATTGTCCTGTTGTGTTTTTGAGTTGAACTTTTTTTGTTTGTTTTGCTATGATACACATGCTGCCTCATTTTTATGTTTGTTTTTTGTTTGTTAAGAAAGAGGTGAAATTTCTGCATATCACTCTGACTTTCTTTAGAGATGAGTCTAATATTACATTAATACTCTACAGATTACAAGGAGAAAAATATTTAGAATATAAGGGAAATCTATATAGATATATGCATTTAAAAAACAATGTGGCAAACCAAAGGTGTACATCGCAAACTGAGAAATAACAAGAGCTTAGACCTTCTAGGACAGTAGAGGTAAACTCACATGACCAGGAAAACATGACTCATATGGGGAAGATCACATGCTCCATAATTAGATATTTACTTTATAATTTATAGAGATTTCTCAAATATTATTTCTGGTAATAACCAAAATGCCATGTCATACCCAAAATTATCATCCTCTAGATATTTAGGGAAGTGATAAAAGTTACTTATAAGCTTGCAGATCCTCAATCACCCTCAAATAAAAGTAGCTCACAACCAAACTGGCCCATGTTGGAGAAGATCTGTTCTGAACACCCTGGAGAATATGGTACTTTAAATCATTTGTTTGGAATGATTGGCATTTTTTGCTGAAAGATCTTGGTAACAATGTAAAATGCCAAAACCACATGAAAAATGACTTTTTATTTTATTTTTTAGATTCATTTAATTGATTTGTCACAATTGTGCATTAATTGATCCCTCCTCCTCCCTCCGTATCCCCCCCTCCAGTTACTCCAGCTCCAATATTTCTGCAATTTGTTCGTTCGTTAAGTTGATGTTCAGTTGTTGGTTGTTTGACCCATTGTTCTCTTCTGATATCTGATAAATGTGTGTGTGTGTGTGTGTGTGTGTGTGTGTGTGTGTGTGTGTTTAACCCAGGGCTTTCCCACTTCACTAAATTAACTTCATTTTTGAATTGTGTGTTGGATGTTGAAAAATTAGAGGCAAAAATTTTCTCTCCAATTTTTAAAATGTTAATTAAGTGTTGTACTAGGAATTGAGGCTGTTGGATCACACACACACAAAAATTAATCCCATAACCCTCTTTTTCTTTGGCTGTATGAATAATCGAAGCAGCAAGTTAGCAGGTTAGGCAGGTTAGGAACTAAAAAATAAATTCAATAACATAGTTATGGAGAATTTCCATGACTATAAATTCTAAAGAATAATGGTTAATATTGGAGCTATCTGAGTTTTTTTCACCAAGGATCCTAGGGCATCAAGGAAGAAGGTTTTCATGACAGTCAAAGAAGCTAACTTCATCCTTACTCTAAAAATAAAGTTGTTTCTTAGAGAATATGTTCCCTGATAAACCTACAACTTGAAAAGAATGCTGCACACTCAACACTACCATCTTTCTAAGTCATAATAATGGAGCAAAGATTCTTTCTCCTATTTGAAAAGGTATAAAAGTTTCAGACTTGGTAAACTCTTGTTTAATTATGAAAAAAATAGGACTTAGACTAGGACTTGAGAATCTTGAGGTCATCTAATTTGACATCTTTGTGGTGTATGTCCATTCAACACATCCAAACAAGAACTGTACAATTCCAGGACTTTCCACTCAGGATCGTGTTTCTCAGAGCTACTTAATGTACTGAATAATTCATCTGTAACAAGGAATGTCCAAGGCCATATCCTCAGTAATTAACAGTTGTCTTCTTTTTAAAGAGCATACATATTAAACAGGCACAGTTGCCAAAATTTTACATTTGTGTAACAAGATCTAATTTTGAAAGAATCCAGTTTTGCCTCTATTCTTCTTATTGGTAACTTTGTTTATTAAAGCCTTGTTTGAAACAGGCTTTGCATCATAATCTATTAAACTCTTAGTTGTTTGGTGGAAAAACTCAATCATGAATGTAGAAAAACTACCACCACTAGTCCATCTAGTTCCAGAGAATTGCTATATATGTTATTTCTCAGCATCGTCCTCAGGACTTGCCTTGTGGAAATGCCTCTTTTTGCCAGAAAAGGAAGAAGGTCTGACTAAATTTCAACAGACATGATATTTTGCTGTTTGCTCAATAACTGAGAAATCAAAGAGACAAATTACTAACTCAAGAAAAAAAGAGAGCAATTTAATTCTGAGGTTAGAAAGGCAAGGAGAAATGAATGTTTCTCTTCCGACTTTGTTTGATGTATCTCCATGATTGCTTTGTATAAAGTTTTGAATCTCTACTTGCTGTAGATCATGTTCACAAGATAAAAAGATAAATCATCTTTTTGTCTCCGTTGTAGACCTCTATCATGCCCAACTCTCTCAAAGTTTCTTAAACCTATTTTTTCTAGACGTACAATAGATAATTATATAAAAGGAGATATTAATTTTACAAATTACAGGCTAAAATTTAACCACTGACTATCAATGTTTTTGTTAACTTTAGCATATCATTGATGGCAGAGGTGGTGAGCTTGTACATTTCTTTTTAGGCAACTTCCTTGTGTTAAAACCTTATGCAACTTGAATGAATAAACTTGATATTTTGTAAAATCCTTTGGATACCTTACTTTGTTAGCCAACTATTATATTGAAGTTCAAATTAAAACTAGTTAAACAAGAAGGGATGGCAGAATTCCTTTATCCTTTGTACTATATAACTTTGAGCTTGAAACCAAATGCCATTGACTGGTGTCTGCTTGCTGTGAGGTAACCTCAAAGGCAAAGTCGTTCAAATGACTGGTTTTCCAGGTTACTTCTTAATGGTACTGCCTAACCTCTTATACCCATGCTGTATGGCCTTTGTACAATTGGTTTAATGAGTATATCCTCTAATTGTCCCCTGAAGTGACTTTTCATCTGGAACATTAAGGATTTTAAGAGGTTAGTCAACCTTTTGAACTAAGATCTGTCCTTGAATTAAGAAGTGTGTATCTTACTGTATATATTATTTATTCACCTCTAATGGGACAATTTCAGATGGAAACCTTTGAAAAATTGTTTTCATTATTGAAAAGCAAAAGTTTTTTTCTTCTAGGTTGTGTGTATTATCTCTTCATTTCTTTATGTGATTTTGCCTTTATGATTGTTACCCCGTGGCTCTACAGGACAAATTGGTAAGAAGAGACACTTGGTGAAAAAATATTTTTAGTACCCACAGAGGGGTTGGCACAGTTTTACTGGAAAAATTCACATAAATTAAAAATAAGAACATTTAAAACCCTGAATATGACAACAAAGAAAATAAATAGAATCATAACACAGTGATGGGACTGAGGGACCATTAATTTTAGGTAAGAAAGTCATTGAAGTTTTCTGAGAATATTGATATTTAAATAAAGTCCTCACAGAGAAGCAAGAAAAGCATCATATGAAAATTTGTAAGGCAAAGAATAAACAAGTTGGAGGAAATAATCTCAAAGTGGAAAAATAATACAATATCTTAAAGAACATGACAAAGAATCTGGGGTTTCTATTTTAATACATTTTCTCCAGTGGGAAATATTAAAGTCTTTAACAAGAAAGTGAGTAATGTTTTAAAAAAAACAGCTCCTTTCTGAATAAAAGTGATTCCTGTCCAAGATAAACAAAGATGGATACAGTTAAATCAGTCAAGACAGTTTGTCAGTAGTCACTTCAGTTGGAAAAAATGAATTATGCACTAAAAGAACTGAGCTCAATTAAAAAATAAAGCTACCCTAGCCAGGAATTTAGAGTCAGTAAGTCATCTGAGAAGTTCAGTGAATGAAAAATTACTAAGAAAATACACAAAAATAAGGAAGGTCTTGTTTAACTTACCTAATGGAGATTCTTGCTAAATCAGTTACTTGGGAGGAGGTAGGCTATGATGAGGAACATGGTAAGATTTCAAGGCGTATTAGGTATCAGACGTGAGGGATTGTCTACAAGTTGACTTATCAATGAAGTATCACTTATCACAGTAATTTAAGATGCTCAGAACTGGTATATTCAAGACATCTTATTATTGACAGATAGATTATTTTGACCTAAGTTTAGTATCATCCCTTAAGACTGATGAAATGCTTCTCTGTATTCTTGAATGTCTCACTCTTTCTGCCACATCAAAGACTCAATCACTCCTCTCCCATTTAAGACTTAGAAGAATATAATTGGGGGTTTCATACCATTGTAGATTTATAGACATATCCTCCCTACCTAACAAGCCCATCTTTACTTTAAGGATGAAATAATTTTTCCCCTTTTTCATGTGAAAATATGAAATCATCCTCTCTTTTTCTTGGTGCTGCAGATTCCTCAGTAATGATCTTGGATCATTTTGTCATAATCAGTAATGGGACCTGCACATTCATTTAAGTCCCCTGTGCACACTGTTAAATTGATATTTCATTGCCAACCTGCCTGGTGTTATTATGATTATCATATTTACTGAGAAAAACAGAGTTCTGGTTTTTTCCTCTTGTGTCCCAAGAGCAGGATTCTCTAATTCAGTAGACCACAGGCAAGGCCTAATGATGTAACAGAGTTCAAAAGTAGGTTCAGTAACAACTCTCTCACTTAGGTCAACAAGAGTCTTTGCCACTACGGCTAAGTAGAGAATGTACTTGTAGTGGACAAAAGGCTCAAGGTGGAGAAACCTATTAGAATAATTTTATGCTATGTAGCTTTAGTCTAGAAAATGGGGATAAATGACCAGTGACATAATTTTTATAGTAAATCTGACTCAATTTAACGTCAGAGAGGACTGAATTCAAAGAGATGTGCAGATATTATTTTGAGCTGTATTAAATAATATCCATCACAAAGATGGGCAGATTTTCAGAAGAATGAGGAGAGCAACAGGGAAATGTAATGGATGACTTATTGTCCAACATCTCAATTATATGGTTAATAGATAATTAAATTTAGAGCTGAGGGGTTACAAAAAAAAAAAAAAACAGTTAAGAATACAAAGAAAGGGACTTTCAACACAAATGGAGTTGAAAGCTATGGGACCAGATGGAACAAACTGAATAGCAAACAGAAAGTGATGTGGTTTCTTTGCTCATGAAAGATCAAGAAAGCATTTGAAAGCCCTCAAAGAAATATTTTAATACAGTTATTACACTAAAAAAAACATATAGAAATAAGTAATTAGGTTGGTATATTCTATATGATTCTACAACAAATAAGTTACCATTTTATATAGTACACAAGTAAATAAGAAAGAAACTAATGCTTTGACAAATTACTCTGTTATCACCTATGATAATTTTTTCCAATTTATTTTTTTAATCATCATTCTTTGTACATGAGGTAGTTATGACTTTCATTTTAAATTAAAATAGCCAAGTCTTGAATTGAAATATGACAATTATCTGATGATAACATTGTAGGAAAGGATTTGAACCCACATTTATCTGTTTTTAAAGTTTGTGTGTAGCTCATCTCTTGAATCTTCTGATATCATGGCCAGCCAGCATTCTATATATTAGCATCCTTTTCTCACAGATGTGTAACAGGACTGATAATTACTATGGAGTTATAATCAATTGAAAATTTATATAATTATTTTTATTCTCCACATCTCTCTTACCAGTTTGAAATATTGACTTTCCTGTGCATTTGTCAGTCTACTGTGTCAATAAATATATTTTTCAAAAATTACAGTTTGAAAAGTGTGTATGTAAAGTTACAGTGTATTAACTAACAAACATTCATAGGTTGTTTTATTTTCAACTCAACTCATTAATTGCTTTGATGTTGTATTTGGATAGGATTTCCATATTTTATATTAGACCCCAGAATTAATTCACATTAGAACTGGTTCAAATATCAGTCTCTCCCTATTTTCCCTCAATTTCAAGTCCTTGGGAATCGCTTTTCTATTCTGTTTCTATGAATTTATTTTGCTTTCAAGTTCTCCATATAAATGAAAGCATGCAGAATTTGTCTTTCTCAATATTCTCAAATAACTCTATATGAGATTTTTTTTGGAGGGTGGGCATGAGTTAGAAATTAATATCCAAATTACCAATAAAGTGTGTACTTTTACTATTATCAGAACATCTTTAATATTAGTGTATTTGAGAGGAAAAGAAGGAAGAAATATAGGAAGTGAGATTTGCAATATTTTATAAATGTGTGTTAAATTTTCATCATCAATTATAATTGTACAATAATAATTGACAGAGTATTTTCAAAATGCTATATTCTATGTATTTTTACATCAAAAATCTGTATACTTAATGTTTCAATTTCACTTTAAAGAAAGGAAAATTAGAGGTCAGATAATGAATAATTTGTTCATGTAAATGACCTGTGTTCAATATGTAGCAAACATCCCAATGATAACAGAGTTTACAGTCAAATTGGGCCAGTTCTACTGATAACTTTCTAAGTCTGTGTTTACTTATCTTCAGTAAGTGCATTTTAATAACAGCATCATGATTACCCCAAATACTGTAGCAAAATTTCTCAATGCTAAAAAGTAATTTTATTTACTCATAGTTTAATAGATATAATATATAGCCTAATGTCTATTGCACATTCAATATTTTGCCTTATTTTCTTTATTAAATTTATTGAGTACACAGCTGCTATACTCGGAACAGAAATTTAAAGTAAGTAATAAAATAGAGCCATATAATTTCTAAAATAATACCTAAAATGCTAAAGAGAATAAAATATAACTGCCTTCCTTCCCTAAGTATGCAAGCATTGCCATTTTTAGATTCTTAGTAAAATTATGTAATCATTTTATACATGAAATACTATATGAAAAAGGAAAAATGTATTAAACATACCTATCCAAGAGCATAACAAACTTAAGTATGATATTGGTTTCTAGTATTTTCTATTTACTTGATTTCATCTAAGTTATAATTTTTTAAAATCAGTTCATACAATGCTCAATTTAATATGCTTACATTTTATATAATTATAATTCATTACAGTTAAATGAATTTTATTTAAATCAAAGTAAATATGTTTTTTTCTTTAACCAATTGGTGAAGTGAATTGTGAAAGAATGACAGAGGAGAATATTTAAAGAGATACCCCTTAGAATAATGAGAATTTTATGTGTATTAATCATTTTTGAATTAATTTTTTAAGGAATAGGGAGTAATTTTGTGGAAGTTGTAATGGATATAGACACTTGTCTGATCAATGCTGTTGATAAGCAATCAGAAAGTCAACATCAGCTGACTTATAAAAGCAAGTAGTCTAGAGATAAGAATTATGAATTGCTCTGATCCTTGAGATTCTGAAAAATTCTTGCTCTAAATTCAATTGTGTACACTATAGGAAATATAATCACCTTTCCCCAATCCCTGGGAATTCTTCCAGGGCTTTAATTCTTGTTGCTTCCTATGGCTCTGAGTTTCTATACCTAAACTGCTTTACAGAACTCATTCTTCCATCATAGTAGAACTCACCTGCAGTTCAGTAGCCAAGAAACTGAAAACAGGAAAAACAAGACAAAACAAAACAGTGTTTCTTAACTGAAGCAAAGAAATTCATATAATCAACTCTTCTAGTAAATTTTATGAAATGTTCAGGAAGTGTTAAAGACAAAGTTCACTTGTAAAAATTTAAGACTTTAAATATTAACTATTCCAGCTCTTAAAAAAAAAAAGGTTTTCATGATTTTCAAAATTATGAACTGCCCCATCTTTCTTTCACTATTACCATATTTTATTCACTTTTTAGGTGTGTACTATGAAGGGGGAATGAATGGTAATATAAAAAGTTTGTGAATACCTCTTAATTTTTTTGTTTCCCTTTCTTTCTCAATGTACAAAAGTGCAAATTTTACATAAGCTTTTGCTATTTTATATAATAATAAGTTGGCATGAGAGATTAACAGGCAAAAAAATATTACCATGTATACATGGGAGGCTCAGAGAGATAGAAATTCAAAGAGTAAGGCTGTCAGGCACTTGAGATTTTTATACCAGATTGAGCTCAGAAGAAGGATAGGGACTTGGGACTTCAAAGGACTTCAAGGTCAATGAGCATCATAAGAGTGAAGAACAGACATTTGGCAAGCAAATATCTGCCATGCCATGCATGTAACATTTTGACTCATAAAAGTGATGTCTTGTTACATGTCTACTCCAGGCAGAAATTCCCTAAAGTAATTTTAAGTATATATATATATATATTCCTACATTGCTATTAACTTTTGACAATATTTGATTTCTCCCTCCTACAGCTTCCCACCACCTGGGAACTATCACCAATATCCCATGTGCTCTTCCATACCAGGCTTTGACTCCTCTGTTTTTCCCCCTTACCTGTTGTATGCCTCATATCTATTCTCAAGTTCCAAGTTTTGTCTCTTACATAAATTCTTTTAGCTAGTTAAGGGAAAGGTAAAAAGTGTTCCCTCGATTCACTAGGTCTTAATTATTTTCAGTTTAAAACAATCCAAATGCCCAGGTGGCCCATATTGGGTTATTCCACTTCTCATCAAGCTAAGAAAAGTGTTATAAGGCAAACCATTCTGAGAAAATCCCAATCTGACTAAAATAAGGAAAATAGATAAAATTTATAAGACTATCAACAGAAGGAAGGAAATTGAACATCAGAACAAAGAAAATAAAGATCAAATATAAGCATATAAAATAAATCTGGAGAAATTTTTAATGAAAGCAAAGAAGATTTCACAAACCTTTACTTAAGTTTTCTGTTTATTACTGGAATACACCTTGAGTCTTTGAAGGAAAAATAGGCATTAATCTTCTAGTTAAACTGTAATCTTCCATACTAGCAGGGCTATAGCATCTATATCCTGAATATGTCAAGAATGTTGGAACATTTGATATCCTCATAGCTACCTAAAAAAAATAATTTTGGTTTAATCAATCTTGATATATAATGAGAAAAGTAAGCATTTTTACATTGACATGGTATACATTACATTTTTATATGTACGTGGCCTTGGAAGTCTTCAACTAGCAAACAGATTCTTTAGTGTGATTTCATCCTAACACTATGTTGTCTCTTTTACTACTATTGTATTTTTCAGAAATTGAGAGTCTTCAGTCACTTGAAATATTCACTTTTAATCAAGTTTTGACCAATTTCACTGTATTCATTAAGTACTTAAGTTTATCTTTAAGTATTATACACTTAGATTAATTGAGAAAATCTCTAGATCATACATGCACGCATGTGTGATATTTTGCAAAGAAAGATGTTTCAAACTGAAACATCTAAATATCATAAATATCAAAACATTCTAAATATCATAACTTATCAATAAAAAATACTTCTGCAAAACTTCTAACATGCAAAAGCTTTTTTTTTTTTACAGAACTCTTTGAAAATTTTCAACCCATGATAAGACTAATCTTTGGGTAAGACAGGTAGCAACGAGGTAGAACTATAATAATGCTTTACTTTCCTCTAGAAATTTAAGCAAACAGCAAATTACACCTCAATTACCCTGAAATCTTATAAAAATCAGATTATTGACAAAATAAAAATTGGGGGCTTAGACAAATGTGTTATTTTCTCTAAGAAAATGAGGAGCATTTTATGGGTTAAAAATATAATGTAGTCAAATTTATGAAACCTGAGTAGTTGTAAAATAAAACACTATTTTTCTTTACATGTATAACTGTTTTTTTTTTTTTTTTTTTTTTTTTTTTTTTTTTTTTTTTTTTTTTTTTTTTTTTTTTTTTTTTTTTTTTTTTTTTTTTTTTTTTTTTTTTTTTTGTTTGTTTGATTTTGCTTTGTTTTTCCTGTTAGGCAAATCTGAATTGATTTAGAAGTAGGTTGTAAGAATGAAGTCTAATGACTCTCTGTCAAAAAATATGTAAGAGGTAAATCTCCATATGTTTATACTCAATAGAGAGTAGGGTCAGAGATGAGACACAGCTGATAAAATTGAAGCAGTTTTATGTCCCAGTTTAATTATTTAACATATGTGTGGACACAGTATTGCCTAACCCACAGACATCCTTATGGTCCTGCCTAGCGGTAAATCACAACATGGATTCAACCTTTCACTTACTGGTTGTTAACAAACTTAAAAAAATAGGTTAATGTGAAGATCAAGGTCAGTCATTAAGAAAAAGACTTTCAGAAAAAGGCAACCTATGGCAGTGGATATTTAATGTCAGTAAACAATGATTGCGGGCCAGTTGCATATTTTCAAATCAAAGTCCTCCGAGTTACCTGTCAAAGTCATCCCCTTTTTACCTACTTCTTACCTTTTTTCCACAAAGCATTACCCATTGTCTTAATTCACGAAGAATATCTTTAGAGGTAGTTCATTTAAAAATTTACGATTTAAACATCCTTGTTACCCTTTGAAAAGGAAAATGAATTGCAAATATAACACTTTGTCAAACCTTGATTGCTAAAATGATAATAAACCATATGCTCAGAGTTTATTTTGGTATGATAAAATTCTGACAAATATCTGAAACAAGAAACATTTATCCAAATCATGAAAAAAAATAAATTCTTCACAGAATATTCAGGAATTGCATTTGCTTTACGATGAATTAAATTCAAATATTATAAAGATTTCCCTTGTGTGTTATCAGTTTGCCTCATATCTCTATCTATAAACATTTTAAGAATAATACAATTTTCTACATACAAATAAGCTGTTTCAAATTATAAAATTGTAAGACATTTCCTTTGCACAAAATTTAGATTTAATTTTTTAACCATTTATGTTCAATAGTTTGTATAGAAATCTCAATTGTTTTGACTACTGAGAATGCCCTAAATGTTATGTCATTTCGTATGTTCATCTTTGTTCTTTATCCATCCACTCCCTAGGAGGGAGTCTGATAATTGTAAATCTCAAAATAGTCTGCTCAAAGAATTGCAGCAAGCTAGTATAAGAGATTGTGTCTCTGAAGTTGTCAGTTCTGAGATTCTTCTACAGAGTGCCCTCAAGGAGCAAATATCATTGCAACCATTTACTTTATAAAAGAGGATATGTGAGGTTAAAGGTGGCGCTGAGCATGCTGTTCTGTAGTTACAGAAAAGCGAGAGTAAGAAGACACACTCACACAGTGCCATGTGCCAGGGAAGTTGGAGAAAAGAAAGTATTTTCCAAAAGTGGATAAAGTTTTGACAGTGAAAGCTAATCGAAACATATTTTGCTAGAATTCTTTCTATGTGTGGACAATTCTTAGGGTTCACACCCTCACTGAAGATATGCTTAATTTACTAATTATTCAAGAATGACAAACTAAGTGTCATTCTTAGCGTGTAAGTGGTGACCTTTTATCTGATCTCACATAGAAAATAAAGGAAAATTTGAATTCAGGGAATGCCACCAGAGTTCTCACAGCTGGCAATTATTATCTATTATCTTTGGAATCTTCTGAACAGAACAATAGAAATATATCATCATCAAAAGGGAAACCAATATATGTAAGAACGTGTTGTTCATGCATGGTACTTATAAGTATATTTTATTTTGATGCTTTCAGAAAATGTTACATAAGTAACACTTATGTAAGAAACCATTGCCATCCAAAATAAAGGACAAGAGGTTAGAGTCAGCTGTTTACCATTAATGTAAATATTTTACAAAGAATGTTTTTTTTTTTTCTCACTCCAGACTAGAAGCTCCCTTGCTGTTTCAAAATGGGTCCCTCATTAATTGAGTGAATGAGACAGGTATTTCTACTGAATTGGATGAATTGTGGATAGCTTTGTGACTGGGGAAAATATTATTACTTTCTGACAGAAATATTAAGTTGATTTTCACGGTAAACTGGGATAGGACATGAAAAAGTCTCAGAAGGACAGAAAGATCATAGGCTATGCACAAAATGCTGTCAATTATGTCAGGCCATTTAGCATGGAATATAATTTTTCAAGCCTTAATGAAAGCCATGAAGGTCTAATACATGCAATATGCTTCTTATAATTTTTTGTGCTGTATTTAATGTTTGCCTTTAAACAGAGATAAAAGTGGATGAACAGCACCAAGGGTATATTTAACCGGAAGCTGGGGTATCAAAACCACTTAAATGTTTCTTCAAGTGAGATTTCAATCCTCCCAAACCAATCTTCCAACACAAGTTTCCTGAGCATAAAGACATTTAATAAGTACCATTGAATGATGATTAACTTCCCAAATTGCTAGCTAATTAATCTGCTGTGAATTTAATTGGTGAAATCAGGCCTCCAAGTCAAAAGCTAGTAGGGTGGGTTGTTTCAAATTAATTTCTCCTGAAAAAACTAGAAAGCTACCAAAATTCTATTAATTTGCGCTAAATATAACTGATTGGAGAAAAATATTTTGATAACGTATAATCTGTCTTGTCCTTTTCTGTTTCTTAGCGATAAGTCGTTAAGGTGCCAGGTTAATACTGCTTTTATGAAATGTAATAATCAGTTCATCTTTTAGTACTACATACATAGAAATTTAATTTAGAGGTTTTGCAATTTGGCCATGCAAACTGTTTTGGAAATGGTGCCCTAGAAAGAATTGTGATGTGATATACTCAAAAATTAAAATGAACAAAATGGTTATCCAAGATTACATATGTTAAGAAAGTCAAATAGGTATTTAATATGTATAAGATTCATGGCATGGCTCGATACTTTGTTCGGAAATTAATAAAACACAAATAATTACATTTTTTAGCATACTATGTCACAGGTAATACATATTATTGACAATATTTTAATGCTTTTTGGATGCTATTGAAACACTTCATAAACAAAGCATTTGATAATAGAGAAGTTAATTAACCATGATTATAAAACACAATTTAAGAAAATGTGTGTAACTCTTAAGACTTCAGATGTTTAAGTTGTTTTTGACGCCTTCAATAACAAAACAACAGAACAAAATGAAGTAAACCAAAGCAAATTAAAAAAAAAAGTCAAACATAACACAGACCTTTGTGAAACCTGCAGAAAGTTTATAGCTGCAGTAGTCCAGCTTCTGTCATTTGATATGTTGATCTAAAATCAGCAAATGAAATGGCTTTTAAGATCTTTCACAGTTTTATTTGTTAGAAATATTCCTTCAGAATTTTAAAGTAGGTATCAGAGAAGCAGAGTCAAGTTACAAGTAGAAAATCCTTGAAGAACAAAAGATCTCATTTTATATTAGGTTTTCTGAAAAAATGTGAATTTTCAGTGAAAAAGAACATATTTCTTGTTAATTATTGGAATCAAAAAGACCTAAAGAGTAGAAAGTGTCTTATCTGCATTAGCTTTCTGATTTACTAAAGGATCTCTTTTTTTTCTGACTTGGGTATTACCATTGCATTCTATTAACAAACAATGAACAAGCTCAATTAACTTGGGGAAAAAGAAGTTTGTATTCCTTGAGCGCTTTTCAAAGAGTTTAACACTCTACTTGACACTTTCTGACAAATCATTTCTTTCTTGACTTGGATCTTCTTTATAATGTCAAATCAGGCTGCTCTTGAACAGAGAGAACTGAGGAATGTATTTCTATACTGCACAAGTAAGTGTGATAGACTTGTGAAATGATGTCCTTATTGATTAATTCATCTTCAGATTTTATTAAATACTCTTTTCTAAATAGCTACCGTGAAACTGATGGCAAATCTGTTCTACTACCCAAGAGAGGTGGCAGAACTACCTGTACAGCCAAGATGGCTGTAATAAGCTTTTCAAATATGCTGTGAGTGATTATAGATATCGTGAAAAAGACAAATGTAAGAACATGAACATCTGATATTGCTGTTTTGTACATCCCTTTACCTGTCTTCCTTTCTGACTATCTCCTTTGATCTTTCAACATGATAGGAAGAGTAATCCCTGTTCTAACTCACGATAAAGTGTGTTTAACTAAAATACAAGCCAATTACCATAGTTTCATTTGATTCATGTGCATAATGAGTATTTTAGCTATTACAACACGGAGAGAACTCAACAGGAATACTTCTAGAATATTTTCATTTAAAGTAAGGCAGAATTGAAAGAAGGAATGAAAGGAGGAAGAAGAGAGGAAGAGAGGGAGATAAGAGAGATTTTACCTCATTTTTCCAGTTTGGATGTTATATACAATCACATATTCTCTTCTGGAAATACTATATTCACATAATTTATCCAAAGTCGATACTGATTCACTGTTTTGATAACAAAAAAACTAATCAGAAATAAGATATAGATGGATGATAAGTAAATGATAGATATACAAATGGAATGATAATGATGACAGCTGGACTCAATAAGTCTGTAGTTGTGTTCGAAGACTTTAAAATATCTACTCATTCTAATACTGAACTTTACACATTTATGTGTTCACAATAAATACCAGTAGCTGAATGTGGTATATATCCCAGTAATCGTATTTATAGTAAAGCCTAAATAAGATTCTAAGCTGATCAATTGTACAGATATTAATCTATGAAGGATATTCAAATAACAGAGATGAATATAAAGTTGATTTTTATAACTTTAAGTAACATTAGCAAAAGGGATAATAATTTCTATACAATTTTCAACCTTTTGAGGTACATTTACACAAGTAAATGTCTCTGTAACAGTCTATTTCACATGGTACTTGTCAGCTTTAAATTCTTCAAATTAATGAAAATAAGTTGGGAGTTAAACATTTTTCACTCAAGTATTCAAAATAAAATTTTAAAGTTATTTTAAAAGTATTGTTGTATTTTGATCTGTGTGTAATTTTAGAAATAAATAGAAACCAGTTAAAGAAGTAAATTGAACATTTTATCAAAACCATTATGATTTAATTGACTCTTAGCAGTTTGTGAGTACTTAATATACTAAAACTACATCATCTCAGCGACTTTTGAAAAGAAAATCATATTTTGTCCATAAAATGTTGATTTATTATTATCCCTGATTTGCAGGGATAACAAATTAAATAGTAGATAGGGCATGTGGAAGTGATTCTTGTCTCTCTTCAGTGCCTAGAAATATATATCTATAATTATAATATATATTATAAATAATTATATATAATCTTATAATGTACATATAATGTATCTGCTATATAATTTAATAAAATATTTCATGTTTGATATATCTATCATATATGTTAAAAGCATACATATGAATATATATCTAAAATATAAATGGTTAAAATATGTTTCACAATAGAATAAAAAGACTAATAATTGTATTTGAAGTAAAAATTAAACATACATAAAAATAATCAAAGAACATTTAAAGATGCAAAAGAGGAAGACGAGTTCAATTAAGAATATAAAAACACAATACCAAATACCTGTCAAGGAATCCAAGCCTTATCTCAAAGTGTGCATCTATTTTGATGTCTCATAACTCCCAACCTCAGTATCTTCTAGAATACACAGAAAAATCTCCCCCCATTGTCTTTCTGTCTGTCCATTATGTTTCAGTGAATGATATTCCAGTCTAGTCATTTATTTAGGTCTCACGGGAGTCCTCTCTTTCTCAGGAGTCACCCTGTTTTGCAGATTGCTCCTCACCACCATTTAAATCTTCCTATTGTCTCTCATCTTACTGCCATGCCTTAATTTCAAGCGAAGTCAATCGTATTTCATCGAAAGTACGGCAATTTTCCTACTTCCCATTCTTTTTTCCTATTAACATTCCTGCCATATTCCTAGCAGAGTAAGTCCAAGGAATGTAAACCAACAGCGACATTTTCTTAAATAACTGCACAGAGTTATAATATATAAAGCTTCCACAATCTTGCCATTACCTTACTCTCTACACTGTTCTACTAGTGTCAAATCCCCATACAAAAATTTCCATCACACTTTAAAATCAAAGTTCTCCCTTATCACTGGCAATTTCTAGTCTTTATGTTTACAAGGAAATCATTTTCTTTGTTTCCTTCTTTGATTTTGTACTTCTTTATGTCAAGAAATTTATATTAAAATTTAGTCATTTGTTTCCATATGTGCCCTTAGTTATTGCTATATTGCAAGCAACTTACAGGCACAGTTACTTAATTACTGCTAATTGAAAGAATTAATTAGCGCTGTTTAGGAGTTATATAAGTGTAAAGATTTCAGAAAATGAGAGAATCTTCACCTTTCAAAGGACTTAAAAACTCATGTACACTAAATTTAAAATCTGCAAGAACATCACTAAATGTGATGTCACCTTATTATTAAGCATGCCCATTTTATTTTGTTTTGCTTTTTTCTCTTTTCTCATTATTTATTTCTTACTTTGTTGTAGCCCTCACAGTTCTCCACCGTTGCATCATTTGTGAATCACCACCATATACTTGTGTGTGCTCCCCTTCCCAGTTTTGAACCTACTTCTCTCCCTCACTTGTTACTTACCTCAGATCTATGGTCAGTTTATTATGAACACAATCATTTTGAACCAGAGACAGACCTCAGAAGTTGAGAAAATTAATGTAATTTTGAAAGCTATAATTCTCTGAATTAAGTATAAGTTTCCATACATTAAATATCTCGATCAGAGCTCAGATACAGTAAAACACATTCCATGCTATTTTTACACCAAAGATTGAAACACAAACTTGGATAGATTTTGAAAGGATGTCATAAGTAAATCAAATATCTTCAACATTAATCCTTTGAATCTAATTATTTTTATTTGCAAAAAATGATGAAATTATAATAATAGACGCAGTGTTCATATATATATAATAAATATGTTTAGTGTATATATGTACGAGTATATTTTTGTATACAAACATGTATGCATATATTTATATATGTTTATATATATTTCTATAACCTTTACACTAAATTTTGAATTCAATACCACCTGACCAAGCAGTATAATTTAGATGCAAGCATTTTGGCTCACTGTGAATCTAATATAATTTACTCCCACCAATAAAAGTAATTGCTGAAAAGAAAGATTTATTATTCAGTCAATTCAATATATTATGAATACAAACCAATATACAGTGGCAATCAATTTATTATACTATATAAAGCATTTCATGTGGAAACCAATTTATAGTAAACCAAAGACTTGGTGCCAACCACATTAAAAAAAAAAAAGTTTGACATAATATTCACATAAATCCCATGCCAAAAAATAGACAACTTTATAGATCCCACAAGGAAACACTGCCTGCCCTGTACCATCAAGCTCCAAGAAAATCAAAGACATGTATAGATGGGTTTTGTTTTTATTGTTTATTGTAAATATGAGAGAAAGGAATTATTACCAAACAAAAGCAGTGTCTCCTTTATAAAGCTTAAGAATTCTTTAAATCTGATAAGTAATGAAAGTTACTATAAAACAGCAGTTGTAGAATCACATTTTGCTGACTTCGATTTTATTTAAAGAAACAATTTAGCAACATGGATTTTGCAAACACTAACACATTTTTCCAATTCACGTTTTAGATTTGCTGTAGCCAAAGGAACACTTGCCAAAGTAATAAAGCCTTTGCAACTTAAAATAGGTAAGTGTTTCCAAAACATTTCTGTTATTCTCTTGACAACTGTGAAACCAGAGGCAAAACTGATCTTAGTTATGCAAAAAAAAGATATTTAGAGTCTATCACAATGTCCTTTCTCATGCAATCTCATCTCTTCTGTCCTTTACATGTGAATAATTATGTGCAGAGCTTTCTAGGGATTAGCAAGTAAAAGAGAAAAATCAGGCAGAGAAATATACAGGGATGACTTTTCAAATTCATCACAGTATAATTCATAAAACCCATATTTATGTGGTCTAGCCATCTTATTGTTGATTATACAATCAAAAACAAGATTGTGTAGTCATGGTGACAGGACATTGACTCCAAGGATCTTTTAGGATTTTCTCTGAACTTAAAGACATGCACATTTGCTCCCAAACCTGTGAGCACAGATTTTATAAGACTGACCTCTAAAGCATCTTGTGCTCAATGTATAACCAATATGAGGTATTTTAAAATTTAATTCATTGATTCAAAGTAATTCTACATTGTATCTGATGACATGGGGGAAGATATTTCCTTTTATAAGAATAACTCATTTTTAAATATGTCAGCTTAAGACTCATTTAATAAAACCAGGTCATCAGTTTGAGCAGACTCTGAGCCATGGCTACCTATGTAAGCTAACCAAAATTTGATTCTGTTCATTCCTTAAGGTCAGGAAATCAAGAGGTAAGGACAACCAAACACAAATAGTTAACCAGGCTTTAAGTTAGAACCGATTTATAATTTCCTGCTTCAATTCAATCTTTCACTAAACAAAATCTTGCCCCATCTCCTACTGCTTAAGTATTCTAACCACTGGCAGTTTGGCTAGGACCAATTTGAACTGATTTTACTAAAATAAATTCCTAAAAAAATTATATTCCTCAGTTTATTTTTAAATAAACTTTACTTTTATATTTCGGTTTCAAATATTTTTATATAATTCTCAGCCAAACAAAATCCTGACCACTTTCTCTTTAGCATTAAGCTATTATTTTCTCTCTCATAGTTATTACTTATGATAAAACCATAGATTTTTACTTTGGAAGAGCATTGAAGAGTTCAACTTCATCCTTGTTAATTTTAGGATGTGAAAATAAATTGAAGATGATATATTAGTCTATCTTTGACCAGAAGGAAGGTCATATTTCCCCACTACAATAATGTAATAAAATAATGTTTTTTGAAATATGACCTCTTTGAACTCTGTCAAGCACCTTGCTAATAATTTCATATTCAATATTTCATTTAATAAAAGCAACAAATTAATGAGTTGCTAAATTATTTTCCTATCATTTCAAGAATAATTCAACTAGTAAGTCTATTTTTTAATTAAAAGGTTGCCATGTTTATAATGGTAATTTGGTTACTCAAGATATATAGTTTTAATCTACATGCTGGTTTGAACATGAAAATAGAGATGTAGGAAATTATAAATTAGCATAAAATTGCAATTTTGGAACAATTAATTCCTTACCCTCCAAACTTTCTATGTCATTTACTACTCTGAGTTTGTGATTTGCTAATGAAAACAAATGTCCATCAATAGGAAAATCAGACATTCCAAGAAAACACTCTTTTAGATATATGTGTGTATTTGTGTGTAAATGAGTACATGGGAAAATTTGGGGAGAAGCATTCACACTGTGACAGTGAGAAGCAGCATATTATATACTGACTCATTAACTTAGAGGAAACATTATTGAAGAAGTCAAGTCATAGAATAAATTTCTGGGAAAATAGAGGTAAAGATAATAGAAATATTGTACAGGGATATGGAAGAAAAACTGATAGGTTCCAAGGCACTACTAGCTCTTGAGGTAATTTTGGGAGTGTTCAGAAAATGTGTTCCGTTTAAGGGGAATACATTGCTTAACAAAATCTTCCAGAAGCAGACTATCAGGGTGATTCCTCTTGGATAGCCTGTTTTTACCAACTGATGCAATTAAAATCTGGATCACAGTTTTCTAAGTAAGCCGTCAGCTGGATTTTAGCTGGTGTTCTTACTCCCTGGATTTGGTTCCCCTTGAAAAGGATATGATCTATACAAATTTATGCAGAGGACCAAGGGTTCAAGAAAGAAACAAAATCTATCATACCTCCAGTGTAAAAAAAGACTTCATCACTTCAGTCTTGGTAAACTTAGAAATGCATCCAGTTTGTATGGTCAACTTGTTTCCTCCCTCTTTCTCTAGTTGAAGGAACAACCAGAGCATGAATGGGTATTACAAGATCATCAGAGACAAGTTAGAAAGGTATGGTCATAAAGAAAACAATTTTTTTAAGTTTTGTTAGTTTACTGTTATTATTTAACATTAATGAAAATATATACAATTATGTTGATATAGTTGTGCATTCATCTTAGTACATCACCATATTGGCATTTTAGATGACATTTTTTATTTTCTCTTATATGAGTTTCACAGTAGAAATCTTATCTCATATATCAGGGAACTTTAAGAAAGTATTTGTTAGATGAATGATTGAGATAAATAAAATTTTGTGTATTTAGATGGTATGCTATAATATTTTTGAGTCTTAGCCTGCTGCTGTAATAAAATACTACTACTGGGTAGTTTGTAAACAATAGAAATGTATTTCTCACAGCTCTGAAGGCTGAAGACTCAAGGTCAGGGTGCCAGATGGCAAGGTGCTGGTGAAAACCCCTTCTTACTTACAGATTAACATTTTTTTTCCTGTCCTCACATAGTAAAAAAAGTTCAGAAGCTCTGTGGAGTCACTTTGTAACTGTTATTTATTTATTTGTTTGTTTGTTTGTTTATATTGAGTAGAATGGCAATGATGTTATTATTTTTTTATTATTAAATAATTTATATATAAATTTCACATCTTTGTAATCCTTGGGGTTCATACCCCCAACCGCTCCCAGCCTCTCCCCTCCCTCCACCAAGAACTATAAGACATGAGGTGCTGCTGTGTGGTCTAATCACTCTACTTCCTAGTACTATCACCACTGAGGATCAAAGACAAAGAATTTTAGGGTTAAGCATTCATATTATGACAGTGAGATGCACCTTTTTTTATATTTCATGAAAATGGATAGCTATCACTACAAAATTATTCTTTTGCTATTTTTCATTGTTCATTTAATATCTATAGAACACTAACCTTTTGCCAGATATCAGGCCATACATGAGCTATTCAATAAGATAAATGTAAATATCATTTCTATCCTAATAAATGTTGATTTACGTAAAAGCAATTACATTTATGGCTAGAATAAAGAATGATTCAATGGTCAAATTAGACCTACACAGGAATATGAATGATCTAGGTTTTCCTCATTTACTAAATGGAGATAACAGGCTATACAGTATGAATAGAGAGTGAATGAATAGCATACTTATCACTAAAATGTTGACACATTAAGAACTTCATAAGAACATATTAGATAAATAATATTTATGGAGGCATTAAAGTTTGAAACTTCTGTGTACCTTCACATATATGTAGTTTCAGAGAAGTAAGTCCATAGCCCCACAAAGTTATAGGTAGAATTATTACTTAGTGGAGATGTAGCATGATGTGAAATCAATTTAATATCATTCTGAAGGTAATTAAAAGTCAAGAATTAATGTAGTTGAAAAGAAAACCTATGTGTTTGTTTCAAAGAAGCAAATTACATGAGCAAAATCTAAACTCATAGAACCAGGCTACATTTTTTCATTGACTATTGAATTAAAATGTTCAGTGCAGATTAGAAAGTTATTACATAATTGAATAAGAAATGACAAAATATATGGTGTTCTGTCTAAAAAGGATAAAATTATAAAACAAAACCTCTTTATGATTGAGATTTACACAGATTAGCAGACATCAAGACAGGGTATTGAAAGTAGGTTGAGTGGCCAAATAAAGTGTATTTGACCTCACTCTTCATGTATTCCATCTTTCTCAACTCTTTTAACTCATATCTCACTCCCTCTTAAAGGGTTTGCTCTTTAACTGTTCTGTCTTGGCCTTCTATGCTACAGAAACTGACCTAGAAATTAAAAATCACTAGATACTTAGCAAACTTGGTGGTTTTCTTTCCTGAGATTTTGAATTGAAATCCATGATTCATAGATATGAACTTTTTCAGTTGCACTCCTAGAACTTTTCTTTGGGAAATCTGAATCATAAGCAAAGGATTATTTACACTGAGAAAAATTCCCTTTTCTAGGGAATTTAGCATTTGTGGGTGATTTAGCACAGCTTAGTTATGCTTGTAATAGTCTTAATTGTGCCTTACAACCACATATGCAAACTTGGATTTATTTTAATTCTCAAGCATTAGAATTTTATTTCAACTGAACAGAAATCAATGAGTATTATTTGCTTTATAGTCCCCCAAAACTGCTCATATAGCAAACTGAGAATATTAATGTTTTGAAGTCTAGGCTAGGAATAATAGTTAATTTTTCCAAATCTGTCTGATCATTCAGTGAAAGGTCATTGCAATACTGTTCTTTCAAGGAGACTGTTACCAAATAGATTTTACATCAAATGTTCCAAGTGATGTGTGTTTTTCTTTCTTTTTTTTTTTTTGTTCCTCCTTCCCTCTCCCAAGTGATATTTGCTATGAGGCACAAAATAGTGGATGAGGGTAAAGGATCAAACAGCAGTAAGCCTCTAAATTTTAGTATTTACCCGGAACTTTAAAGTATAAGTATGAATACTGTACAGTAACTATTTTTGTATTTAGAATAATGACGAACACCAAGAAATTATGTGAGTGTTTTAATAATCATTTAATATCTAGTTAACTTATTTGATGCTCCTAACAAATCTAAAAAATGGAAGGAAATTAAAGGACACAGAAACATTATATAAATTGCCAGAAATTTCACAGGTAGAGAGAGATAGAAATCAAACCCAAGGTATGTGATTAGAGTCTAAATTTTTATACTGCATTGCTTAATATCGACTCATACTTTATATTTAATGGAATCAGAAAGCAAAATAATTTATATCTTTGCCTGGTATGTGCCTGACTACCTAAAAAAAAATAATCGTTTTGATGTAAGAAAAAAATTTTCAAGGATGAGAACACAATTGTGTTCATTTCAGATGTTCTTTTATATAGTTCAGATAAAATAATAGGTAATTTCAGTCAAAACATCAGAAGTGCAGAGTTGAACTGTTTTAAAGGTCAAGCAGAAAAATATATATATTATAATTCCTTGGGTACTTATCATCTTAACTAAGAATATTTTGCAACTGGTAATGGAGTTTTACTTCAAATAAAAGTCTGAAATTAAAATAACTCATTTTATTGTATATCATCTTTACAAAATGAGTAGTGATTAAAATTTATTGTTAAATAAAGAAAACACGTTACATGATGAAAGATGTTAGCAAGCTTGTGTTTATTAGGAGTTGAACTAGTAAAAACAATTGGGCTTTTAATAAAGAGCATACTAATATGAAAAATCTCCTAAGAAACAGAAAGCAATGAGGTGATTAAAAATAAAAACAAGCAGTAACATATTTAAGATACTTGACATGAATTTTTAAATTTCCTGATTTTTATTGTCTCAGTCCATGTCATTAGGTCCCTGACTGTTGTGTACTATAAAGAAAAACAGTTGACTATTTCAGGCAAACCTCTCGTGATAACAAAGTGACTTCTTGTATGGGTGTGTTTGGACATACTCATTAACAAATGGTTGCATATGTTTCCCTCATTATATTTAATGGCTTTGACAAATTTTCGGTAGCATTACCGCTTATATTTCTTCTTCAAATCAGAAGGAAAAATATCATCGACAAATTGTTACTTACAATAATATATATATATATATAATATGAACAAATTGCATGAAAATGTTTAAATAAGATGAAAGAAGATACTGTTTTGCATTTTATTCATTTATATAGATTGTTGAAATGTTTTATTTTCTGATTTATGAATTCAGTTATATTCTACATCTATCTCTCCATATAAGGTAAATGATACTTCAAAATAATAGTCACAAACTTGAGTTTATTTCTCCAGAATATCCTAGAATGAATTAATTTACTGTATTTAACATATTTTACAATTTTTCAGAGATCAGAATTTTTGTAGCCATCACAAAAACTGTTACTATAGAAAAGTTTCTTAAAGTCAAAGTCGTGTTAATTTCTGCTCTTTTATCATCACCATCACTACTTTTTGTCAACCATTAACCACCACAAACGCCATCTTTCATTACAGTTGCTTTATCAAACTTACATATTTGTTCTAAACACATATTCTTCATAAACACATGTATGTAGATTAATAGCTTTTCCCTAAATATTTATATATATATATATATTAAGAAATAAACTTTGATTTTCTTTCCTATTTAGCATATTCATTTATATTTTCACTGCCTCCACTCTTTCCTTCTAATCCCTCTCTTGTATTACACAACTGTGACTAGCAAAGTTTTTTCAACAACTATAAGAGGAAGCAGACAAATAAACACTCAATAACAAAACAACAAATGTCAAGTAAGCACAGATACTGTAGAATTTCTAAAACTGTGCCAATTTTGAGAGATACGGATATAACATATACCAAACAACAACAAAAGAGAACTTTTAATCTGAAGCTTAATAGTTACCTAACATTAAAAATACTACCAATGTAGGAGAATCCAGGCATTTCATTATAAATTCAATTCAGAATTTTCCAACTCATATTTCTGAAATGATCATAACTGTAAAACAGTTTTATTAGTTTGAAACTAACTTTTAGGTTCTTGTTGGTAAGAATTGGCCAGTTTTAGATTGGGGTCACAATGTATTTGCAATAACTACCAGACAGTGTCATCTCTAACATGTACAGGTGAACTGCCAACAAATAAGTCACTCTAAATGTTTGTCTTCTTTTTGCATCTTGGAAAGTATTTTAGAAAGCAAATGAAATTGCTTGAAAAATTCAGTGAACATGCTCTCCCTGCACTGTACAGTCTTCAGTTAATATTGTGCTATGAGGCAAAAGAAGTATAGAATAGTAATGTGAATCTTATACTGCATTAAATAACATTTTATGAACAGAAATAGAGCATATAATATCTGAGGCAAAGAAGTAGAACAGGGGAATGTGGAACAAGATGTAATTTATTTTCTTAAAATGATTCTTGTCTATTATATTTCAGTTCTCTCTCTCTAGAGTATGCATTCTTATCACACATTTATCTGCCATCAATTCCTGACACAATACGCATCTTGTGATTTCCAATTTTACCACACAATAAACTTCCTTTATGGCTTCAAAAATAACATGAGTTAGAATTGACAAAAAAAATCCATAATATTACAATAGGCATTTTAAGGTAGAAAACTGATTCTTCGTACTGTAACTGGCTATAAAGAATGGATTTTAGAAGACTTTGAGTGATTCTACCTATACATCCTCAATGGGTTTTATAGCTTTTATTTTTACTTAAATTATAGCTTTTTATTCATACTTAAATTATAAAGGAATATGTTCAGACCATTACTTGAAAACAGAAAAAAGGCAAAAATGTTTTCTCTCTACATTTCAACTTTTTTGTCAATTTCTTCCATACTAATAATTGTGGTCTATATTAGTATTTTGCAAGTTCCTTAAGTTTCATCATTATGTTATTTGATGTGACAGTTTAATTAAAGATCAACCATGAATTTCTACTTGCTTCAACAACAAAACTAAACAAACTGAATTTCAGAATATCACACAGAATGATCCTTCATCCAAGCCTATCAATTTCAAATTTCAGTCTTACCTGTAAAAAAATCTCTCTATCTCTTTTCTTAATAATCATTATCACCATCACCTTATTAGTAACTTAAAAAATCATGTTTCTCCTAATAAACCTTACCAACAAGTTAGTAGATCTGTATCTTGTCCTCTCAATTTATCCTGAACTTCGATGAAGCCTTCTGCTAATCTTTATAAAGGACTGAAATTATGTATTTTTCTAATCTTGGCAAACATGATTCTTCTATATGTTGAATCCTACAGATTGTCAGGATATGGGTCAAATTGAATTAATGAGATTGACAAGCAATTTAGAAAAAAATAAGCATTTAAAACTTTGTCATTCTCTTACCAAGGAAACAATAATAATCAAAAAAGCCTAAATGACAAATAACTCATTAGTTCTAACAAATAACAAAGAATGCAGTCTTTACTCATTGTAATTTTTTTTTTTTTCTGTATGAACCATCTAAAGTCAAATTCAGCTTAGCATCTGTGGTAGCATAATTCCACTGCAAATGATCTGGCATAGTACAAAGTTTTTGATGAAAGTATAACTCATGTCAGACAACTAGGGTTTGAATACTGATGCAAACACCATTAATTTTGTTAGTTTGAGCAACAAGATGTAAAATAGCAATAACAATCAGACCAACAATATATTTGTTGCATAAATAAGAGATAAGTACTCAAAATAGTACTTGACATATAGTTGCTATGTTATTTTTATTTATTTTTTATTTTTATTTATTTATTTTTATTGTCAAAGATGAAAATTTTATAACAAGTGAAATGTTTTATATAAAGTTGTAAGATTTTTTACTTTGTCCATTTAATTATTTAACATATATGAATATATGTACACACATTTTATAAAGATACATATTTAGCTCCTAAACTGAAACTGCTATTGAAATCAGGTCAAAAAGGGCAGACAATTTCAACCAACAAGACAAAACAAAAAAAGCAGCACTTTTAAAAATGGAGCTTCTGCCACCAAGATTATTTCAGGTTCTTAGCACCTGTGTAGCAGCTGCCAGTCAAATGCAATAGAACAACAGGGTTTTTTCTTACAAGGAAAATTAACCAGGAAAATGAAAAGCACTTAAATAGACTTAAGCAGCCTGTTATCTTACCCCAGTCATCATTTTTAGTCTCAAAGTTCCCAAAGATGCAAGTCCATGATGGTTCCCCTTTGTCCCTCTGAAGCCCAGACCCAAAGATGAACCCAGTTCCTTTCATTGAGAAAGGAATGTGGGCATTGCTGTCATTTGCATCTGCAAGACAGAGACTAAGACTAGCCTGAGGCCAGTTCCCCTTTTTAGAGTAAAGTGATTTACTCTAAAAAATCAGACTTGGCCAGACTTGGGATTATGTAATACAGGGTCCTGAGGTCAAGGCAGGCCCAGAGGGCAAAGAGGAGTATCACACCAGAGTGGGGTGGTGAATGGGAAGCAAGGAGAAGGATTAAAAGAGGGAAGGTGGAGTAGGGAGAGATATACAATTTTGGAGAGGAGTGGAGAGTGGAGTGAGAGTGAAAGCCTGGAGATTGGCATCAGGCGCGGAGGTTTTGGGCCTCAGGAGAAGGACCCAGGAGCTGAGTCTTCTGGAGCTACCTCACCTCCCCAGCACTCGGTTCCTGAGGATCAAGACCTGTATGAAGGCGGAGGAAAGGTGACCCTGGTGAAGTGCGGAGCCACGGTGACACTCGGACAGGCCTGCCTTGGGGAGACCCACCTGAGCCCCCTGTGTTGGTTGGATTCATCTGGTACCAACTGGAGCTACAGGATTGGGAGTCAAGGTCCTGGCATTTTCAACCAGAAGTGCTCTAAGACTGAGGTAAACCCCACGATGCTCCTTGAGGACCGGAAGTGGGACTCTATTCTGTTTGGAACACTTGTGAGGGTGTGGACTCTTTCAGTTTGTTTTTCCCATATCTGGAAATAAACCTCTTGTCTATACTGGTTGTTAGGGTTTGATATCTGAGCAGTTGCTGCGTGCAGGCGGGAGAACCCATAGAAAAGAGGAATTTAAACAGGGGTGTCCCTATCCCCCCGATAACACCTCCAAACCTGAAGCAGGCACTCTAAAAAGTTGTCTTTCTCCAGTGTCTTCTCTTTGTTTCTTCTCTCTCCAGGGTTCTGATCCGTTCCACTTCCCCAAGGCTCTTCAAACTTCTTCAACAAATGCTGAAGCAAAAGTCAGCTTTCCAAACCCCTGCCTATCTCTAGGTACCAGCTTTCCATGTCACCTTGCTGTGGTGACATATTCTACACACTGGTCACTCTTTTGCCAGCCACCGTGGCTCCTTGCCACCACCAGTTCACTTTTCCAGGGGGCTTCTGCCCAGTCTACTCACTTGGGCTACTCTCTACCAGTGCCATTCTCACATCACTCCTCTCCCCAATAGTCTCTCCCTCCCAAACTCTGTTCATCTCTCTTTCTTTTTTTTCTTTTTCTTTTTTTTTTTCTTTGGATCCTATTTCTCTCTATACACCCTCTTGGTGATTCATTTTCTATTCCCTACCCAGGATCTGCAACAAGGTAAAAGAAGGAAGAATTCTTAACCTGTTTAGGCCATCTTTTACTCCTCTGTATTTCAGACACAGCTAATGGAAATGCCTAAAATTTATGAACAAATACACTGCCCATGTTGGGGTTGTTCAGGGACTACCTTCTTTTTAATTTTTATTACCGTGGGTTCTTCTGCCTGTGCACAAGCAGTTGTCCAGAGATCAAAGCTTAGCAATAAGGGTAAACATAGAGGTTTATTTACAGTAATGTAAGAAACAAACAAGGAGTCTAATAGTCCACATCCACACAAGTATTCCAGACTATAAGGAACCCCGTTTCTGCTCCTTGGGGAGCTGTGGGGTTTACTTTAGTCTATAATTGCCTTGTCCTTTTATCTTCCATCACTCACAAAAAGAGGTTCAGCTCTGGTCTATTTTGGTTTCACTGTGGCTCAGCGCTTCGTCAGGGTGACCTCTCCTCCACCTTCACACACCTCCCCACACTTCAGGGCCAAATGCTGGGAGAGACCCAGAAGACTTTGCTTCTGGGTCCTTTTCCTCTAGGAGCCAAAACCTCCGAGATCTCGGAACTTGCATCCACTCTCCGTTCCAAAAGTTGTGCTCCAGTCTCTGCTCTTTTCTTTTTTATCCTCTTTCCCCCCTCCCAAACCAGAGCTCCAGTTTCCCTCTACACACCCTCTTGGTGCTTTATTTTCTCTTCCACACCTGGAATTTGCAACAAAGTTAGAGTACCCTTATCCTGTTTAGGCCTCTGTGTTTTTCAAGACACAGCTAATGACAATGCCTAAATTTTATGAACAAATACACTGCCATATTGGGGTCATGGCTTCAGGGTCACGGCTTCACTATGAATTTTGAAAAACATAAATTAATCTTAAACTCTTCTTATAACAATCTAACACATACACTCCTAATTAATTTCTTATCAATATATTATATACATATATAATTTATATACATACGTATAATATGTATATATATAATATATATGTTATCGGTATGAACAAATAAATAAGACCCATGTCTATTAAAAAATTATAATCTAAGAGAACATGGAAAACATCATCCTTTCATTAACTTTGCAGGTAAAACACATTATCTAAAAATACTATAGGATGTTGCACCGGGTATTTATCACAGCTAAATACATTTATTAAAATGCCTCATCTAACATTGCAGATTGAAACTATGAAAAATGTTTTAAAAACATGTATTTATTTGCTGAATTCAAGTTTAAAAAAAGTTTTAGCAAAGCAGGGTAAGGCCAGGTACTGTGGCATGTGCTTGTAAACGGCAGCCTAGGAAGCTGTTATGGCGACCCAGGGATCGCGGTTCAAGTCCCTCCCCGGCAATGTAGCGAAATATAGTTAAAAAAAAAAAAAAAAATAGCTGGGTGTGGTGGCACATGCCTGTAATCCCAGCTACCTGGAAAGCTGAGGCTGGGGATTGCTTGAGTATGTGGTATCTTGGGCAAGATGAGTCTGTGGTTTCACGGGCAAAAATAGCAAGACCTAGTCTCAAAACAAACAAACAAACAAAAAAGCAAGATAGTAAAAGCAAGGCAACTACTTGAAAACAGGATTTTCATAATAGAGAGTCATGAAAAGTGTTAGAGAATTTTGAAACTCTGGCAGACAGTCAGAGGTTAGCATTAGTAATGTATTCATGGTTACTAAACAGTAGATTGGCAGTGTTTTAGAATGTGTTTATTTTAAGTGAAATATCTTACTTATTGTTTGCAATGCATTAATTCTTTAAAATCTAAAGAATTTTATGACCTAAAATTGAATAGCATACTGAATATTCTTAAGATAATTTGTTTTGGAAATCAAGGGAACCTCATTTTTATTTCAAAGGTATAGTAAATTATGGTATCTATTTCAAATATCCAACCTTATTGTGAATTCGGAGATTTATTTGCTTTATGTCCATGTATATTTATGCAAATAACACCCACTATTGGGTATCAGAAACACAATTTTCAGTTTTGACTTACCTGGAGTTGTATATTTTGGAAATTTTTCAAAATACTTGGGAAGTGAAGAGTCTATCATTTTACTTACCATTCAAAATCAAAAAGTGAGACAAGAGTTCTAGAATATGAGTGGTATATGTGATATACTTGAAAGATATACAAACTGAAGTTGTACTAAAATATATAGATGAAATTTTACAAACTCCTTTCAATTATATGAAAAAAAAAAGGGGGGGGGGAGCAACGCAACTCAACATGAGGTAAGGTAGAGATGTAGCTTAACTATAAAGAAGTTAAAGTATAACCATGTAAATACTTTCTGTAATCTCTCCTCCATATTATTCAAAAAGTGCAAATAAAAATAGAATAAACTCTTTCTAAAAGTGTTAGTCACATCAGACCTGTAAAATATTTCATAGGCAAAAGAGGTCAAATTTATAAATAATTTAAGTATTTTGGTAATAATACACACAGTAAAATATTACATTTTTGTTTTATTATAACTGAATTTTATCAGATTGTTTTTGAATCTTCAAAGTTCTAGTGGTGGTAAACCTGAAAACAATATAATTTCCACAGGGAAATTTTGAATTGTTAACACTGTAGAGTGTTATCTTTACACCTAAAATTCTTGGGTTATGTATCAATTACTTATTGTGCCATAAGAGAATAACATAGAAGTTAATCATTTACCAAAGCATTTACTTCACAATTTTGAGGTTTAGCAAATTATCTTGACCTAAGCCAGGCAGTTCTGCTGATTTGCTCCAGATTCAACTGAAATTTGGCCTTCAGTCCTCTTGATCCAGGTGTTTGCCAGTTCAGCTAAGGGCTAGATGTCAAATGTGGGACATGAGTTTTACTTCCTGTTCCTTTTCATCTTTCAAAATTCTATGATGACCTTTTCCATGGGTGAAACAGACCACAGAAAAATCTCTTTTCAAGTCTCCACTTAAAACTATTTTGCTACTGTCCTACTGACCAAACAAAACTATTTGTCAAGCCCAGAGTCTTTCTAAAGTAAGTTTCCTTAAAAATGTTAGAAGGCTGACTTGAATAAATTGAGAACTAGTACTGCATAATCTCTGACTGGAACTTGACCGTTTTTAGTCTATTTTATATGTCAAAAATCAGCCAAATGAAACTTCAAAAATTAAGATTGGTAGCAGGTATGATGTGGTCATAGATACCTAAAAGGTATAATCCTGTAGCGCTAAACCATATATTGTGTTGGAAATGAATGTTCCCTCTAAAATAACAACAACAACAAAAATGATTAAGAATGGCTACTACTGAGAATCTCACATGATGAAGTGAGATGAACATGGGTTGAAGTAGGTATTCAGGAAGGACATATATTAACCAAGCAACTCACAGAAGTGTCTGCTCAAATAGAATGAAAATTCTGAATATGGAAATTAGTTTATTACACCAGTGGTTAGAAATGCTAAAAATGAAGTATAATTGAAAGAAAGTGGAACATATTGAAATGTATGTTAAACATTTGCATTGAAGAGATAATACTTTGTAATTACTGAAGATATAAGATAGAAAAATTATTGATCACTGATTAAAGAAATAAAAAATAATAAAACTTTGATTTGATTATTGGGACCCTTAGATGATAATACATTTTAGAAAATGCTATTAGATTATCAATTACATAAATACAAGTCCTGGGTGCTTGTAGTTGACACTATATTTGATTGACTTCTCAATGCACAGTGAGGAACCTGACATAAATTCAGCAATAATAATTTTTAATTGATTTAATTAACATTTCACTGCTTGTAGGATAAATGAATTTGCCAGGCTTTTTTCATTAGCCTTTGTGAACAGCATGTGTGATATTGTACCTTCCCCATAATTGTAGATGCCTAGTCCAATGGGTATGCCTATATGTGATTGGACTAAGAGGCAGAGAGAAAAGGGTCAGGTTGGTAGAGGAGATCACAGAGAGAGGAATGCAAGAGAGAACCCAGAGAAAGATCATGAAGATTCCTGGAAGCTGGGGTGCTCTCCTGCTTCCCAGACCCCCTACCCCTGCTGCCTAGCCTTCCAGCTTACTATACAATTGGCCCAACCTCCCTGCCTTGTGTGCCTGTATACCTGGTCCCCTGGTTCTCTGAGAGCATTAAAGCCTGTAAAATCCATTAAGGGTTCTGACATTCTTCTTTAACTCTTAAAACTGATGATGAACCAACCTAGATTGGCCTGCTTGCATGACATTACTGTAGAAATGTGACTATAAAATTGAGGCTACCAGAGAGTGAGTAAATAGATTAAGAGTAAAGGAGTAAGGGAGCCCAATGGACTAGAGAAGAATGCAGGAACCTTGGTGGTGGGTGTGGTAACTTACACCTGAAGAGGTGAGAATGAACAGCTCTGAATCTTGTACATGGTTATAAATTAATGTGTCTTCAATAAAAACATGTAATGACTTATGATGTTTTCATGAGGAAAGATCTTTTAAAACATTATGGTTAGCAGTTAAAGAACATGCTTTATAGGAATAAAGATAAAATTAGGCAATTTGATTTGGGTTAGGATAATGAATGGCACTTAAATGAAGGAATTAAAGGGTGCAAACTATGCCTGGGAATTAGAGCTAATGACACCTTCTGACTTAAATTGTATTAGGGTGAAAATGAAGAAATTAAGGCTTTTCCCAAGGACTTGAGCTCTTGATCAGCTAGATGTGCTGTTTACTACAACATAAAACAGGAAGATACTAGGAATGTTGTATAGAAATAGATTAAGAGTTTGACTTTGACCTGTGTAGGCTGAACAGTCTGTTAACAAGTCCAGTGGTATTGCTAACTAGGTAGGTCCATGATGGAGTTGGAGAATTAGGATTTGATTGGGGCTGGAATCATCTATTTCAGGTCTTATTGCTTTATATTATAACCACCTAAAGTGTGAACACCTAGGAGACAGGAACAAGCACCCACGTTTTTCTAGGCTTGAACATGGTTCTATTATTTTCACCATATTTAAGACATTGTTAGCACTATACAGTGATGAAATTTTTTTGCTATTGCTGCTGCAGCTGATGGTCATCATAGTAATGATCACAAAAAAGCAGTAGGTAACTCTCATTTAAGGCAAGACACACAGGTAAATTCACTGTGGACTGTTCAACAGGAGAGATACCCTATCTTCTTCCCATGCTACCTTTTCATGGGAACTTTGGAAAAGTCTTCAAAAGGTGTTAGACACCTATGCTGTCACTGATAGTACTGGTAGCTGATAGAGGAGGAGACTGACTAAAAGTTTTAAAAAAAGAGCATGAAAGAAAAAATATAAGGACTATGTAAATAAATAGCTTCTCTGACATTCTCTTGCATTTCATGCATGATTTCAGTGCACTGAATAGATTAGCACATTTCCTTTTCAATTCAGTAACTGAGGTCTGTTTTGAAAGTCGAGTGATACAGATGGTAGGCAATTATTCAAGCTGCATCAGAAAACCACTAAGAAGACACTATTAAAATATGATTGTTGATTAGTAATTATCATGGTTTCTGGAAAAAAATAACTTGGTAAAAATGAAATCCCCAGTGTGTTCAGATGCTTGCTAATGCATTGAGTTACGGGAAGGTTAAGATGTTAGTGTCATTAACTATTGGATCAGATGATTTGGACCATCATTTCCCCCTTTATAGTTTTTCAATTTAAACCATTGCTTTGTTATTATTATATTACTATTCTTTGTGCCTTTTTATGTATCATGTCTCATGTGGTGTTACTCAAAGTATTTTTTTTTAATGTGACCCTTGTTTTCTCCTTAATAAAACATTTGTTTCAATAAACTTTGCTTTAAAGGGAGTTTGCAAATACAGAGTACATGACTACCCAGTTTGGTGAACAAACAATACATAGTATAACCATAAATTTCATTGTTGGTAAGCACAGTTTAATGAGAACTATGAGGTAGCCTGTTATGTATCCATCTCATCCACTCTCCAACTGTTGGGGCAGGCATCAGGCTTACCAAACTCTGTAGGTTCTTTATTGGTTCTAGCAGTTACACAGATATACAGGTAAGGCAGAGCCAGGGCCAGGACTGGGCCTGGGGGACTTGGCTAGGGGGATGCTGGGAGGTAGGTAAGCACCCCAAGTGCGCAGGAACCTTTAAACTCTTTGGCCTCTCTTTAGCAGTCTGTTATAGTCACGTTCACGCTTTTGCTCATCTCTCTGCATGTTCTTTGTGCCTCTTTAACCACTTTCTTCTAGGCCCAGGTGTGCACACTTACACATGCGCGTATCCACTGGGCTGCGTAATTATGGAGAAGACCCAGTACTACAGACGTTGCTTATTCAGGTTAATAGAGGGAACAGGCTGAACAATTCACTCATACACAGCCAAACATGCTCCCTATTGATATTTTCCTACCTTTTCACAGTAATGTGCCAAGATGCTATGGAATAAGTTGTGCCACCTCCAAAGTTGATATATTAAAACTATATTTGGAGACTGTATTTGGAGATAAAGCTTTTAAGGAGGTAGGTGAGATTGAATGAAGACACTGAGATGAGGTTCTATTGAAATAAAATAGGTGCTTTTTAAGAAGAGACACCAGGCCTGAAGAGGCACAAGAGGACGCATGAGCAGGAAGCCATGTTCCAGCAGTAGAGTGAGGTCTGAGGAGAAACCCCTCCAATCCATGAATGACCTTGAACTTGGACTTCAGAACAGTGAGAAAATACGTTTATGGTGTTTGTATTACTTTGTTATTCAACCCTGACAGACTGATGCACCAGGTTAGAATCATTGAGGCTACTGAATTGGAAAGAGAAGTGGACTGGTAAAGCTCAGCCTAAAACATGTCACTTGAGTGCCTACTGTGTGACCCTTTGTGGTTTAATGAGCTCAGAGGTCTTTCTGATTTCACAGAAAGGCTTTGCCCCATCCTATGTGTTCATGTTCTTTCACAGCCAAAAATTGCTTTAATTCCATGTGCTCTTAAGGTATGAAATTTGAGTAAAGGGGATAAATGTTTAAGCTTTATTCTGATTTTAAAAAATACCATCATGTTGCTTTTAGCTTTATTCTTTGAGCAAGACAGGAGAATGCAAGACTCTTGGGTATTTATAAAAAAGAATCTTATTCTTTAACTCATTTTTAATAGACTAATATGTATTAACCACTTACTAAGTTCCAGGGAGTTATTTATTTCCTCATTTCACATTAACTCCCCTATATTATATAACCTATTATTATGGATGCTGCAAATAAGAAATAAATCTTCAATAAAGTCTCTGCGTTGCATAATCATAGGGGAAGGGTGAGCAGATGAACAAATAGTTACAATACTCTCAGGCAGTGCAGCTAAAAATGTGGTACATGATCTCACTCCAATTTCCACATTTTTTGTCTACCATGCAAACAGTGCTGGATGGAAAAGGAACCATCAGAAACTTCTAGAGTGGTAAAACTCAGGGTAAAACTCAAGAGTTTTTTTGTATTTGCCACAATATTGATTTCGTCTGTGACCAACATAAAAGTAAAGTAGCAACCAATCAAGAAACAGAGAGATTGAGTAGCCTGTTCTCTTTGCTGTATGTTCTTACCCCAACTTTGGGAGGAAACTTGGAATCATTTAACTGATAACTGCTTACTGATAATTTTCCACATATTTGTATTGTGTTCACTTCCACTAAGGTAAATAGGAAATTAAGTTAATATCATATTTAGGGTTTATCTATTTAGTATATTTTATTGTAAAGTAGAAATTAGAAAAAAACTCAAAGAAACCTGATACAGATTGTCCTTTTCTTTCTTATTTTAGGTACCATTTTGCTCAATCAGTAAAATAAAGCAGTGTAGTTTATATAGTAATTAGACACCCACTCCTCTGGCTTAGTTTTGCAAAAAATATAAAAGTTACCCACAAATCTGTTTTCTATATTAAAACTTAACAGGGAGCAGGGGGGTGGAACAGTAAGACATTGATTTTGTTTTGAAGGTTGAAGTTAATGGGGAAATTTTGCAGTTTAATGTCATCAGGAATGTTCCAGGATACTCTTTTCTGACCAACTCACTCTCATGATGAGAACACTGACAAATTCACTAAACAAGGCACAAAAGAATCACTAATCCCACAATTGCCATCCATCATGTGCTTCTGTAGCCAGAATGTCTACTGTGAGAAAATACTGTTTAAAACCATGGTAGACAGGAATTGGAAAATTGCTTGATGGTGTTATTATTATTTTGAATTTTAAGTGATTTCACTGCAAAGAGATAAAAATTATAAGTGAGACTATATGACTTGACAGAACTGGTCCTGAAAATATTTGGCAACCAATACAGCATATTAATTAATATTTGTTTCTTAGAGAAAGAAGTAATACATGTAGAAGAAGGTTAAAAAACTTCACATCATATTTTGATAAATTTATAAAAAAGTCTATATATTCATATATTTATACGAATATATATATATATTCAATTGCTAATAAACTTTTCAATTGCTATTCAATTGCTAATAAACATTTATCTTAAGTTGGGGTAAGTTACATTTGAATATGAAATACTCTTACTATGTAGAATTTCTATTCAACTTACACTGATCTAGAAAGATGATCAGTTTTTTCCAGTTCTGTTAATAAATTCATACAGTGCCTTTCCATGCTATACACTCATTTTTCTTATTTTTCCTTTTTCTATAAAGAACTTGTTTTGGCAAAGAATATTGCCAAAATTGATCAAACATCTTTAAAATACCTAGATTATGTTCTATTTGAAAGAAATCATTTCCTAGAACCTATTCTTTACCTTTTTTTCTTAAGATTTTTATCAAGTCTAATTTAAATTTATTATATAATTGGTTTCTTTATTAGTTTGTGTTGAACTTTGAATGAAATTTCAGACACTTTTCTAAGAAAGCAAGCTTTAAGGGCTAAGATGTGTTTGACTTTAAGTTTCAGAATATTTAAGCAAGACCGTGCAGTCTTAATATGAGTACATTAATTGTTTCTTCTAGAGAAACATCATTAATTATTTCAGTTTTTGCTATTAATTGAAAATTGGCCTAAATATACCCGAAGTCGTAAGAAAATCTGATGGTAGTGTGTAAGATGAAAGATATTTATGAAATTTGTAAGATATTGTGTATAAGTCCAATGAAAATCATGGATGCAAATTATAACTATATTTAAGTATTATCCTCTCTCTTTACATTTTTGCCTATTTAGTGTATGAAGCATGGAAAGGAAGGGAAGAGATGGAAAAATACCATGCTCAGTGCAATTAGTGAATTTGGTTCTTGTCCACTTCGGATTTGTGAAATTTGAAGTTTTTCTATACTGAATTCAATCCAGCATCTTGCATCTAACATTAATTATTTTTTGAAACCTAGAATATTTCTTGACTTCTTGGAATCTCAAAACAGGACTAATAAATTTGTTAGAATTGTTATAAAATCTATATAAATATGAATGTATGTATTATAAATGGAAGACTCTCTGTAAGTGTAGATATGAAGCTCTTGAAATATTCAGTTTCTTCTCCATATAATACTTGAGCCTCTTAATTATTTTCTGACCAAAGGGAATTTTGCATATTTCATTTTTTAAAATATTGACAGTTTGAACTATATATGTGCTTGAGGTAATTAAACTGCCATTTTTATTTACACTGATCTCTGAAATAATGGATGGCTCCATCTGCTGATTTTTTTCTTCATGGCCCAGAATCTATGAATTTTCCATGAATTTATCAGGAACCTTCCAGAACATAGTGCTATTTTCATCCTTTACTACAACTGATTTTTACATTTTTCTTAGACTCTTTATCCCACCTTCCCCTCCCCATTGGCACATCAGTCAGTAGCAAAGAGACAGGATCTAAAATATCTGAGTGGTCAGAAAGGTCACATACACCCCCAAGTCAAATGGAAATTGCTCCTAGGTAAGCCAGAAAAGACAAACATCCGTGTAGCAACTGACAACCGGATTATCACATTGCCCTCATTTAGCAGAGGTATTCCACAGAGAGAAATGTGACAGATCACAAATCTTTTCAAAGAAGTGTATTTTGATCAGAGATTATATATGTCACAGAAACATTTTCTCACCTAATGTAACACAGCAGGAGGTATGCTTTTGCTTTACTTCTTCTGAGCATCTTTATCAACTTTCTGGTTTCTGTGGCTGTGCTTATCTTGAATCTCAATGTTTCTAGCCATCTCAAACTGCTAGAAAAAAAGATTAACAACATGCTTTTGAAGATGGCAGGTTTGGTAATGTTTCTTAGATGTATGTAGTTTAGTGTGGGAAATATGTCTGTGAACCTACCACAGGCAACCTTAAATAAACAAATCTAGATACAAGAATGATAAGTAATTAATGGTAAATAAGTATGAATTTACATGTACTGACTATTCAAACAAAAATTTACTGCTTTGGCAAGAGAATTTAACTTATTCTTCCTTTTGCTTGACAAATACTCCTGCCCTACTCCCCCAATTTTTGTAATTTGACCTAACATGAAAATTACTGAATATATTCAAATCTAATTCCAACTTCACAGATAAGAGAATTGTTATTTCTTTTGATCTATAGGTCATATAATTGAGTTGAGTACCATACCAACTTTTTCTAGCCCCTTTCCTTTCTCATTCAGTTTTCCTTCTTTCTCTCCATGAATGCATTTTTAATTATTATTTTCTTTGGTCAGAGTTCGAATCAAATAAAAGAACTGAAAACAAGAATACCTATTTAGAAGAGTGTATGTCTGGGGATGAATCCAGATCTTGTATCAGAACTCACTGAGAATGTATACATATGTATCTGACTAAAGCACTTCTGAATGAAATGGAAGTAATGCCCCAAAAACCATTTTAGTAGGGACAATGCTGCTAACAACTGGTAAAACAAGCAATCAGACAAAAAAACTCAAACTCATTTTAATCAGATATAAGTTTGCTTTTTATTCTACTATGTCAAATGTAATTTGGGGTCATGATCCATATATAATATCCGAGATTTGTAGACTACTTAAAGTTCAGGTTTCTAGAGTAGCCCCGTTAACTTTATTAGTAGACAAGTGCTCTATGTTCTAAAAATTGTTTAAAAACATTACTTATAGTAAAATGTAGCTTTTTTGACTTCTAAGCATGTTACATCTCTAGTATGTTTCACTATTTATGTGATTCTTCTCAGTGGTCTTATAATACCCTGCACTTATGTAAAATTATATTTAAATTTTTATTTTATAAATCTCTATAGAATAAATAATGCTTTGCTCATTTTTTATTTTAATCCACACCAGCAGTTATAATGTTTTGATATTATATATATATATATATTATATATATATTATATATACTATAATGCTGGTTAAATAATTGAATAAATTATATAGTGTCAAATTCTAATTTTCCAGATATATAGATTTTTTTTAATTTTATGGAAATTGTTTTAATTAATAAAGAATATCCTCTGTGTAAGGATAGCTGTCATGTGAATAATATCCATGATGACATAATAGTTTCTAAGAAATTTTAATGACAACAATGGAATTTGAAAATATATACAAGTCTAGACTGTTATCTTTGGCATTCATGTATTTAATTTTAGTGTTTTCTTTTTATGTAACATGGTTTTCTCAAAGCTGTTTTTCCTTATACTTCAAGACACCTTACAGATATTAAAATCCCTTCTATTATAAATAACTTTCTCATTAATTCAAATATGTGCAAATTATTTTAGCTTTGTGAGATTGTGTATACCTTTAGAAATTTTTTGACTTTTCAGTATACTGCAACACCCAGAGAATATCTCTTTTCATCATTTTGACAATAGGAATGATTTTGCAAATGCTTCTTGAATGTATTTCACAGGTCAGCAATCGCATTCCAATATATATCTGCATCTTAGATTAGATCATAATTTGTTTTCTGCTTTACCTTCACTCTGACGTGCTATTTCATTTAATGAAACAGTAAATCAATAGAATCCTTGTGGGTGGGATTCTATAAAGAAAACAACCTGTGTTCTGCTTAATTATAATCTCATTAAAATAAGAACATGACATTTCCAAAGCTGATTTATTCTTACAAGTCATATTCCATTGAAAGTTGAATGTGGAACTTGCTGTCTTGAGCACAATCTTGGTTAACTTTAACTGTGTTCAAACAAAGTCAACACTGGTCTGATTGAATCTAAAGAGCAGACAACTGATGTTGACCTCCAAATGAATAGATATAGTAGATCACAAATAGCTAAGTCATTTGCTAAATTAGAGCTGGAATTCTTAGGAATAAAAACCTTTTTTTGTCATACAATTTCTGAGTGATAGAATACAATTTTAAGGGAGAAATATTAAGCTATGTCTTTAAAAGAAGCTGTGAATATTATGTCTAGAGACTTAACATTCACGTGTAGATAGCTCACTCACTGTTTAACTGTATACATACAATGTCCTTGAATTTGTTAATGTTCATTCTTCTCTCCGGTCTCTTGCTAATAGGAGAGAATCATATCACAGTGAAATATGATGTTGGGACCAAAGTCAAATTGGTAGTAAATGAAGCAAAAAAAAGTTCCTTGTGTTATTTCTGGTAAAGATCTCTAGTATCTTCAAATATTTGGAAACATAGGGCATCTTTTATTCAAAACTGATTACTTGCCATGCTTTGATTATCTTGATTCAATCATAAAAAGAGGTTATTCAAAAGACTCAGTCTCATAGAACACTTGCCTGGATTTCAATTGTCATTTGCACTAGTAGCTTTTCTTACTGTTGTACGATAACATACACAGGAAATAGATTCTATAATATAAGCTGAAATACAGTAATTTAGTATCAATAAGTATTTTGAAAGTGCAAAAATAAAAACACATTCATGAATGTAATCTTCTCCCATCTGATCCATTGCTAGTTTTTAAATGATCTGTTCTTAAGGACTTTACATTGAGGACTTTGAAAGAAATTCAAGTATATTGACATTTTCTGTCAAAAGAGAACTTGTTGGGTTTCAGCACTTGCCAGATAAAGAAAATATGTGGAATATTACTGTAGTGATAATTTCTTTACTGAGAAATGTGACATTTTGTTAACCTCTGAACTTATTCATTACACTAAACTGTTTAATAATTATAAAAAGCAGTGGATTAGCTGTTGGACTGAAATACACATTTCACATCATGATCAAAGTGTAAAGTCTTCCTATGACATTTGGCAAAAAAAAAAAATCGGTCCAATAAGCTAATACTCTCTCATGTAACTGCTCTTTCATTCACTAACTGTCTTATCATCAGAAAATAATGAAAAGAAGTTTCCCTTAGTACAAGTGTTCTTCGGCCACTGATATAATTGAATTAGATTTTTCTGTTATGTAGAACAGAGTTAGAGACTTGTGTTGAATTTGAAATTGTGTTGTAATTCTCCCTAAGTAAGAAAAGAAAATTGGAAGAAGTGATGTCTGGAATTATATATTTAAAAGTTGAGTCACATAAGCCTATAAAACTTTGCACTGGAATATGCTGTCTCCTACTGTCAATATGCTCAAAGAAATCTACATTCACTCCTTACTAAAGTAGTTGATAAGCAATGAACCATGAGTCAAAGAGGAATGTGTTTAAGAAAGCAAAGTCTCTCTACTTTCTTGTTCCATTTTTGGGTCCTTAGCTATTTGAATAACAATTAAAATTTGTATATCAACATCTTGCTATGTGCATTTCCCTGAATGTGTTTCCCTCAAATTCACATGCAGGATTCTAACCCTGAAAGGTGATAGTAATAGAAAAGGTAGTCTTTGGGTGCAATTAGGTTTGAGAGTGAAGACCTTATGACTGAGGATGAGTGGCCTTCTCAACAAGTACTTACAGAGACCCCCACACACAACATAAAGAACCCTCTTATACTGTTGTCAGGGATATAGATGAAAGGTAGAATCAAATGGTGCTAGCCCCACAAGTTAGATGCTAAATGAGTCTTTTGTAAACATCACCCATCTCTTGTCTCACCCATCAGTGCAAAAATCTTGCCCATCGAAAATGCTAAACCCTTTCTGGTCCACTACTTCCTGGTTGGCTCCTGACTAACAGGACTTTTGGTTCCAGTCACTCCTATACAAAAACCTCCCTTCTCTTATGAAAGATCACCCCCTCACCACATGGGGTGCAGTTTCAGGACACCTGCCCTCTGAGTCCCTGGGGTTTACCTGGGAGCTCACAGAAATAAACTTCTCTTTTAATTCTACTAGACCTGGTTCCTGTTCTTCCCTCCCTCAACCCCCTCAGTAGACATCTAGTTCCTAAGGGAAGAAGTGTGGATGTTCCTCAAAATACTAAAAGAAGTTGATCAGCCGTATGATCCATCAGTCCTACTCAGGGGTCTGCATAAAAACGAAACAAACAAAAACACTAACTTGAAAGGAAACCTCTATTCTTATTTTTATTCCAGCATTATTTGCATTAGTCAAGGTATGGAAACCAAAATCTCCCAAATTAGATAAGGAATAAAAAAATGAGGTACATATTTATGGGATGAACTACCACACAGCTATCAGAAAACATAAATCATACCATGTGTGGAATATGGGTGGAGTTGGAAGAGATAATCCAAGTAAAATAGGTAAGAAGGGGGAAGATAAATACAGATACTGTCCATAATACGTGAAGTACAGAGAAACCAAGGTAAGGTTCAGAGAAAGACAACCTTAAAAACTAACTCAGCTGCTTGCCTGTCTGGGGTCCCATGCTGTCGGAGCTCCCTTGCCAGTGTGGAACAAAGGCAGCTACTACCCTTGGGTAAGTACCCCAAAGCCTCAAGAGCCCTGGAAGGGGGATGGGTGGGGCTTTAGCCCCAGCCCCCAATGGATGGTTGTTGGTTGTGGGTGGCCATCTGCAGCCTGGAGCAACTGGGGCATGTTTCCCCCAGCCCCAACCCAGGGGTGGGGGGGTTCGGGGGGTGGGGGTGGGGGGGGGGGAGGGAGCATGCACAGCCATCTGGGCCCCACCCCCACACAGGGAGGTACTGGTGTGTGGGAAGGGGGGGAAATGCCCCTTCCATTTTACTCTCACTCTAGCTAATCTTCAGGAGGAGGAAAAACATACTAATGGACTTAGCACAGACTAGTAAACAATAAAGAACAGGGTTTGAGAGAATGGAGGAGGCACTAGAGGAAGGAGGGAGGGGGAGGGATCCCAAGAGCCATTTACTGAGGTTGTGATTTAAAGAATAAAAATAAATACATAAATTAAAAACAAAAAAAAAACTCACTCAGAAAATTGACTATGGAACGTGTCAGAAAAGGGGTGATGGGGGAGCAATAGGAATAAAGAAGGAACGAACACTTATATTTCAGCAGAAAGTACTCTGGTGGTGGACTGCAGATAATTTGGTGATGGGGTCTCTAGGATGGCAATACCTGATGAGGAGCATTTTAATATTAGCACAATTGAAAAAGTAAATAATTAAAAAAAACACAGTTCCTTCACATTTTTTGCCATGTGAAAGCACAAGTAGAAGCAGTCTATATGTAGCTTGGCAGAGGTTTATCACCACAACATGACCATGCTGGCACCACAGGCTTGGATTTTCAAGTTCCAGAACCTTGAGAAATATACTTCTATTGCTTATAAACTACCCAGTCTGTGGTATTTTGTCAAATAGACTGAGTTTCAAATAGATTCACATAGACTAAGTTTCAAAAATTAAATATGTACATCAAATGTATATCACAAATAATGTCTAGCAAATATTTTGAAAAGAATGGAATCTTTGGAGTGATGGTATAAGTCTGTACATAGGTGTGTACCGTAAGTAAAGCTAGTATAGGGAGGTGATAGTTCATAAGAATTGCAAAGTGTTTACTTACAAATATACTCCTAGGGGGTTACTATACTAAATAAGGCATGAGAACATTTTGTTGAATATGCTATTTCATTTTTTTTCCTGTGGCAATCTGCAGCAACTATTGATATGAGTTGAAATACCAAATAATCTTAGTAAAATTTGGGTCTCAGTGGAATTTGTGAACTCACTGAATCATATTTACAACCACCTGGGCTCTCCAAGATTTCTCAGTAATGATGAAAGAGACACTGGTAAAATCATACAAATCAAGTATAATTCATTTACACAAGGGTTTTTCAGAATCATATCCGTCCAAAGATAGTTGGCTTCTATTTGGGAAGCATGTATCAACCTGATTTGTTTTTAGTACCTTTTGTATATCTTATAATGCTATAATTCATCTTGAACTTGTCCTCCAAATGAGTGTGCTTACTTTATTTTCTCTTTATTTGGAAGATTCATATAGATCCTTGCAAATGCATTTGCAGCAAAACATGTTTCACAGCTTTTAACTCTCTACTCAATGAAGAGTTTCCTGATAAAATGACTTATTAGGTTATAAACAAAATTCTCCATTAATAACTTTCCTACAAAAATATCAGTGACAAACTTTCAAAACATTTTGTGACTCGTCTTTATAATATTTTAAAATTAAGTTTAAATCGGTCAAAGTATAGAAATACCAATATTAGTTGATATAAACACAAATGATTAGTTTTTATGGGGACATTCTTAAATGAGGTTAATAGTGAGATTAATGGCAAAATTAGGACTAAGGCAAATAACTGTGATGAGAAATTAAGGTGACCATTTTCCTGGTTTTTACCCATCGTATTAAAATATCTTAGTTGAACACTGTACATACAATGGAAAAATCAATTAAAATCAATGAGGAACATTTTTACTTGCAAGAAGACTTTGCCTAATGATAAATGGAATTATAAAAAAATTATATATGACATTTTTAAGGTTCATGCCATATATATAGGGATATTTTTCCTTTTTTTGTCAAGTGAACTTGATGTACTACTTAAACAACATAAAATACTATATAATAACAACAGTGTTTTTATATTCCCTCTGGCCATTTTTCTCCAACAGAATGGTGTCCTTTGAATCTGAGATCCAATTATCATCATTTCAGGATAGATTCTGACTACCAATTTAATATAATCCTTTTTTTAGCAGCCTGCAATGATACATGGAAGGAATGTAACTATGTCCTTATTTAGTGCTAAATTATCTACTCCATGTAATAAGCAAATGTTGGAAATGAATAAAGAATGTTCTGTATAATTTTTCTTAAATGACACAGATTGGATGACCAGTAATTGGTCGAAAGTTCTGACTTCTGGTCAATTACTTACATTTCAGACTACATTTTCTATATCAAGTTTAGCCTCTTCTAGAACTTTTGCCAATTTAATAGAGTGCCCTCTATTTATATAATACCTTTTTCCATGGAATTTAATGTAATTTAAATTAGTCATTAATCTTGATGGACTGATAACTGTAAATTAGATTATTAAGCCTTCACCGCAAAAGAAACTGAGGCAGAGATCATTGTAGTGACTCTGACAAAGTTCTACCATCTCCCATTTGTGACAATCTGCCTTCTGGGAGAAACTGTCATCTCATACACATTCAGCACTAGTAGGTCAGCATATTCAAAGTTTCCATAGAGACGGGCCCAAACTAACCTATTTTGCAGCTCATTAGTTGAGGTGGATGCTGTTACTTTTGCTATCACATGTATATCTAGCAAGAAAAATCTCTGCAGTCACCAAAGCAGGAGAGAATAGGAGGGATTCCTGAAATTCTGACCTTTGTTTTCTAATATCTTCAAAATTCAGTAAAATGAAGTTTTCAAGACTTTGGTGGAAACCAGCAAGATGCAATCCTAGCCCCCACAACTGTATGAGTCTCAGAGTCCATTATTTCCTCATCTATAAAATGGAAATAGTAAACACAGACTCTCAGATCTTACTTGTTGGTATTATCATTCCAGGAAGGAAATTAGTCACACATACTATTTATCCTTGTATGGACATCTTTTTTAAAGGACGAGAACTATCTAGTCTGGTAGGACTGCACGTGTAGGGTTCATGTCAATTTAATATCACTAAACAGTAATCAATACACTGCTTTCCAAGTGTACAAAAGAAGCAGATTTGGAAAAAAAGGATATAAAACCTAATTTTTGGTCTGTAATAGAACATGATTTCACAATACCTGCTTTAAAATAATATTATTTTTGAAGAGTTTTTTCTGAGGATTCTTTTGTTGTTCCATAGTTTTGCCTTCCTGATTAGTAGTCTCAATTTGAACTAAGTCACTAAACAATTTTATAATAGTAACTTAATACTGATATTTTTTAAAATGTCTTGCTAATGTGATAGATCAATTGGATGATTCTAAAAGTTACAAGTAATGAATGTGTTGTATTTTTTTAGTAGAAACTTGATAAGCATAATTTAATAAAATGATGTGAATAAGACAAAAAAAGTACGTTCACTGCATGAAACAATCTTTACAAAAGCAGGTAAAGGAAACCACTAACAATGTATTCAAGAGGAAGGAAAGTGAGGTAGGCAGTTAGATATATGACTCAAGTAAACTCTCTTGTGATGAACTGAGAGTAGCTCTGAGACAAGTGAAGAAATGCAGGCAGAAATTATGAATGGAGATTTCTGCTTAAAAAAATGTATGGAAGGTATTAACCAAATCACCCTCTATAGAAGCACATAGTAGCCATTGTACTCTTCATAAGAGCAGTTAGAGAAGTCAATATATTATTACAGAACAAGGTGTTGATTGTTTTATTTGTTTGTTTTTTAGATCTTAATATTATCTTCAAGTACAAACTGGGTAGTATAATGCAATGTATCAGGATTTCATTGATAGTTACGGTCTCAGATGTAAAGATGATAGTTGATAAAGTTCAGATTCCAGTCTTAATACCATTACCTATTGAGTGGGACTAAACAATATTTTGGACTAGTTTGACAAATTACCACTATTTTACAGCTTAACATAGCCTATAAATAAATGTATTCTATTTCTTATTTTTGGAATCGAAAAATAGTTCTCACTGGGCTAAGTCAAGGTGTCAAACAGGATTCCTTCCTTCTAGTAGTTCAAGGGGCAATCTGTTTTCATGTTTCCTTCAGCATCCTAAACCCTTTGGTTTATCTCTTCCAATTTTTATTTCTGTTATGGCAACAACTTCAAGTCTTTCTGAAACTCTCTTAACTTCTTTAGTTATTTTGCCTTTTTCATTATGAATCCCTGCCTCCCTCTTCCAAGGACCATTGCAAGTATATTAGGCCCATCTAGATAATCTGGACATCAAATTCCTTTGTCACATCTGCCAATGTCCTTTTGCAAATTATGGGAACATATTCACAGGCTTTGATGACAGGGACTTCAACTTCTTTGGGGTCATTGTTATGTCTACCACATCAAGTTTTAGTGTAACTAGATACTATAAACTCAACAATTAAATTCTATTATCTTTGGTGTCCAGCATTTCTTTGTTGGTAAGCATAACTATTTGCTTCTTCTTCCACCCAGTCATTAATTTATTCATTATTCAGTAAACATTTGTCTCATATTTACTGGAGTGAGGCATAGAAACAGTGCATAGAGATACAAAATGAATTAAAATTAAATGTATTCTCATGGAATTTTACCTTTCAATATAATTACTAAATATATGTCCACTGACAATTAAGGGGGCATTTTCATGTAGTAAACAGAGCATGTGATGTATCATTTTTTGAAATTATAGGTATCATTCCAGAAATGAACTGTAAAATAGTATGAAGAGAGTCCAGGGGGACATATCATAGAACAGTTAAGTGAAAATAAAACAAGTCTATAAGGTTGCAGCTTAGAGAGATATACCAAACAATTGACATACTGGAAGGGTGTCAATAAAATCAGATTTAGCCCAATAAAAGAATAATGAGCTAGCTCCTTTCTCTCTGCATTTAAGGAAGATTAATTCAAGAACATGTACTCTATTCATGTTCCACAACTCTCCTGATAATAGTGCTACCAATGGTCATTGAAATTGACTTTTACTTTACTTTTTATTCTTGTTTCTGAAAAGAAACCCATTACATAAATTTTATTACACAAAGATGAGCATAGCAGACATTTTATTATTTGGATTTCTGACAAAATGATTTAATCACTGTTCAACTAAAGTATATGTGCTTTTTGTAATTATGTCAGATCTGACAAATATATCCTTCTACTGTTAAAAAATGTCCATTAGGCAACAATCTATTATTGTTACACAAAAAAATGTGACTAGCAGGTCATTAATAGAAACTTATTCTTCATAGTAGTGTTTCTAGAACACAGCTCTCTCCCTCCTCCAGAACCTCCATCTTGCCTCATCTGATCTGTATCTCTGCACTTTTGTCTTCCCTGATGTTACTATATGTTTGGTTTACTTATTTAGTCATCCCTAAGATTGTGGCAGAGCTTCCTCAGATATAAATTAACCCTTTACCACATGAGCAAAATAGTTTTCATTTCTGCTATGTCAGGTAATTTGTGCTTTTAAACTACTCCCTAGATAATTAGGTATCCTTTTATATTTGCTTCATGCTTTAAGCTTTTCTTAAGCATCTCTATTTCTTTCAAATTTATCTATTGAGTTTCCCATTATCTTTACGACTGAGTGAAGAAGTCTGATGAGGTGATTTGAATTTTATGTTAATATGATACACTTTCAGAAAATATGTTTTTATTTTAACAGGAGCCATCAGTACCAAAAACTTGAGCTTCTCAAACACCTATAAATTAATAATAATCACTTAAGTAGTAAATAGTAGTTTAGGATATCAAATTTTAAACATGCTGCATCTATTCACAGGATGCATTTTAATCACATTCAAATTAATCATCATATAAGTAAATTAAAGCACTGATTTCATATTAAATATACAATTTATGTTAGATGTCTAAAAGTCAGGTCTCCAGCTTCGAGTAGATTTTGTGCTTATGATAGGGTATTTCAGGTCTACATATCGCTAGATTCCTCCCTATGGAGAGCATATTTAAATATTTTTATATTATGAATTTCTTTAGAAATGTTTGAGAATATTATCTTAAAATGTTGGGATTTAGCTTTGCTGGATGAACTTTCATAATTCTTCATCATCCATTTCTGTTGCTATCAACCTTAGACCTTAGATGGGGCAAACAGAACTTAGTGTAGGACTCCAAACTTCAAGTAAATGTTTAGTTACCACTTCTTTAATGACAGAAAAAGAATTGAGAAGCAGAGTTCTCAAATGAAAGGCAACTTCAAAAAAAATGGATAGCGCTAAGAGAAAAATTTTATCTTCCACTCTAGTCTATGTAGGTCATACTTGTGGCCACTACATGTGCTATTAAAAGGAAATAAAAATTGTTCTGGTATAACTAATATTTTCTGATTACATAAGAAATTTAGAAGTTTGAATTGATGTGATATGAGTAAGAACACTTTTCTAACATCTATCACCAATGGAATATAGACATATGGCAAAAAAGGATGTTAATATATAATGAATAAATTGCACAGTATTATGTCATATTTTACAACTGTGATTTATAATACATATTTATTATATATATATGTATTTATGTATATATTAGACATATACATTATATTATATTATATATTATATACATGAGTGTGTGTGCACATTATATATCCTTCAACAATGAAGAATTGTGTGTAAAGTACTCAGGCCCAATTAGGAAACCCAAAGCAATGTTAATAGGGTTTTAGTTAGGGAGAAAAATAGGCCGTAAAGAGTATAGCAAACTTTCTGGAAATAATCATGCCACTGTGCTTAACTTTAATCTCTATATCTTGAAAGTAACACTGTTACAGGTACTGAGATCTCTCATCTCCATTCATACTTAAAGCTCTTTTGAATTATATTGTAACATAAAAGGAAAAGAAAAAGAAAAAAAAATTCACCACAAACCAGTTTAAGGGTACTTCTTTCATCAGATTGCATTTACTGTGTTATCATAGGTAATATGAGTCTAACAACTCTCTTCAGAGTGAGAAATATTCACTAACATCTTTTAAACTGAAATATCAGAGTAGTTCCTTCAGTAACCTCTCAATTCTGTATCTCTTGTAACCAAAGCAACTTACATATTTAAGAGAATAAAACAGGATGCCCTGGTTATGCCTTCTCCAACGGTGCTGAGAGTTGGATGTTTGTGATTTATGGATCTAGCAACAAATAAAATCTGTTATGTGTTGATTTTCAAATGCTTTACTTTTCTTGCTTTTGAAACTACAATGAGAGCTACAAAGACACCAATTTAGCACTTATATCTTGTTTTAAATTTTCTCATCTTGAATATTGTGTCTGTGTTCTTGTAACTAAGTAAGAATAGACCTAATATCCCCATGGGATTTTATAAAATTGTAATTTTATTTGAAAAATTGTTGTCTCAGATAGACATAGAATAAGAGCAATAATTAGAGAAGATAGATGGTGTATTAGAAAGAGCCTGGACACTAACATTGGGCTGACCTCTTTTGAATCCTGATCATGCATATTTCACATGAAAGAATTTAGTTTTGGACACTTTACTTTGTTCAACTTTTTTTTTTTTTTTTCAGAGCAGGGACATTCCTCAAGCTTATTGAGATGGTGTAATGGGACAGTAGATGTAAGTTTCCTAGCACAGACTGAACTGAAATATACAAAATCATAGCAAATAATGTAAACCACAGTCTGTCTTCCCTTTCAACAGTCACCAGACTGAGTAGAGAATCAAAACTGCAACAGTATTTGGGATGACTGACAAATTAGAAAAGAAAATTCTCCTCAGGTAAATCTGAAATTCCTGTTAGTATGTTGACATCAACCCCAGTGTTTTCATGGTTAGGACCTTGGCTGCATCCTTTAAACAATGTAAACCTACTAAATGTGTTAGAATGCTCACTGGTGCAGCTGTTTCCTTTCTGGAGAAAGCAGAGAGACAGGTCCACATCTTTTTTCTAGAATGACACCAACTATAAACAATTTAAAAGAGTTGGTATTTGAAAGGTTCAATCTCTTTTGAATTTTGGAAATAAAGACAGAGCTCAAGATTGGGGTGCATACTACATCTGTGGCTCCTTCAATAGCTTTCATTGTTTCATGCAGCAGACACTACCTCGCTGAACTTTGTGTTCTGTGTTAGCATCCACACTTCCCACTGCTGATCAAGCATGGTTTCAGGGCACAAAAGTCATCAGAGTCTCCCAAGAATTTCTTTTCCAGCACTTGAGTGTCTTGCTGTAAGTCACAGATGCCTCTTTTCTCTTTTACCCTTTCTAAGAACAGCCCCAAATATCCCCAAATTCCTTAAGGCTTACAATGCAAAAACAGACTCCCAGGCAACCTCTGGATTACTATTTCAATTGTCATGTTATATTTTCAGATTGAATTTTAAACCAACAAGGTCACGCTGATATGTTAGTAATCATTTTCTATCTGTCATGGGAGGGGTAGGATAGGAAAGGTTCTGCATTCTGTGTCAGTTGACAAGGGTTCTAATCCCAGCTCTGTCACTAGGCAATTATGTGAATTTATATGATTCATTCAGTAGCTCTGGACCTAAGAGCCTTTAGGTATGCAGACTAAATTATTTCTGAGCTCCCATCCAGTACAAAGCTTCTATGATCTGTACCCTCTATTTGCTATTGCTTGACTAGCCAAGCAGATTGCATGTTCATTCAGACGTGCTAACTATCCATTCCTGACATCCCTTGCACATAGATTATTACACAAATAACAAAAACAGTTTCTGTTTGAAGAAAAATCTTCTTTGCATGTGGCTTTATTCTATTAATGCATTAATATATAGTTGATGTACATACATTTTCTATTATGTTAAATTTATTCAGTCAATGTGGATTTTGTGAGCACAATATGCTAGCAAGTATATGATAAATATATCATTAATCATCATGGAGGTTTTTTTGAGACTTCCAATGTAAAAATGCCATCCAGGGATTCTTTTTTCCTCTGTAGTTTTTTAGCAATGATCTCATCTCATTTTTGTTTAGATGATAAAATTATATCAATGATTAATTTATTTTCAATTTCAGTAAATATTTCATCAGCATCTATGTTGAAATACCTACTCACAAAATCAATTGCCAATGATGACTTTGGTTTATCAAAACTGAAGTCACTACTTAATGTGTTTTTTGATTGACACAGTTCTTGTAATTTCAAGTGTTATCATGCCATTTATTATAAAGACAGCTTCTACTGCCTTTCATCCTTGTTCTCTACATGGTTATAGAGTTAAAGTCACATTTTTGGTAGATCATGTAGGATTTTTTTTTCTGCATATGGTCTAATAATATATGAAAACTCCTGGTATTATAGGCTCAAATTGTTGACAACTACCTGGGCTTTATCCCATCTATGATGCTACCTTATCTGCAATTGTGAAAATACTTAGATATAAATAATAATAATTAGACATATACTAATGATATTCTTGAAATATTTTCACCAGAGAAAAGTGTTTCAAGTGTTATATTTATATATACAGTCACTGAGGTAGGGAGAGCTATGTTCAGATCTTATTTTCTATATTTGCTTTATTCATGTTTTGATTTACTAGAACTATTGAGCTTCCATATAACCAGGTATCCTATCCATAATAATAATAAGTACCACAGAAACCATGTATAAATAAAGAAGCTGAACTAATATTTGCTTTTTCAACCTATAAATTATATCCAATATTAACTGGAAAGATTTATATTTTCTTATATATAAATTGTCCATGAGTAGAGAAAAATCCAGATAAAGAACATCTATTTTAACCTTTCAGGGATCTTGTAGGAGCTGTAGATACATCAATAATAACTTCCAGACATGACCCAGAAAGAGAGGTAGTTTATGTGATTGAATGCAATAAAATAAACAGATTTTAATAGAGATATCACCTATAGAAGACCCAAAGTGGTATATACAACAGAGGTTGAGTCAAAGCCCTTGTCTCAAAGGCAAAAGACAGTGGAAAAACAAGAAAGTAAATAGATGCCAATTATCACAGTTGATATTACTCTAGATATCACATGCAGATTCCTGTTTTGATGCCCAACTCTACATGGGAAGGGCTGCAGTTTCACATATAAGAAACATGTATATATATATATATATATATATATATACACACATATATATTAAATTTGTATCTCCTAAAAGTTGTTGTTGGAGGGATATGATGATATTATCTTAGAGACACCAATCACAAATTAGTAATTATTAACCTTGACTTATGTATACTGATATTTATGAACTTTACCAGTATGAGTCAACCCATGAAAGCTAGCTCATAGATAAGTAAGCTTGCTCTAATAATTTTCTCCATTAATAAATTAATAGTGAACTTAGGAGCAGTGTTGACTTATCATGAGAGTACAATACTAAATATCACTTTGTCTTTGCATCTTTTTCTTATACAACAATTATAGCATATATGAATCAAGTAAATCATAAAGATTTCATTTAACTATAAAACAGCACTAAACATGTACATATATATTCTATATATATTTTATTCTACACGTATGTTGTATGCAGCTATTCTATTCTCTCCATATATTCATGTATATATGTGTGTGTATTTATTTATGCATCTATCTAAATGTATTCTATGTATTTCTCACATGCATCTTGAGGAGCTGAGTCTACTAATCTCTGCTTCTGAGGAATTCATAGACAAATAGAGAGCAATTAATGTTAACAAAAATGTCCAGTACTATGTAATATATGATTAGTAGATATGTACAGAAGATGGTTTAAGATCACAGAGTAAGAGATACTTATATGTACCCTCAGCTGTAATTTTAGTCAATGATTTTGATTGTAGGAATTTTTGTGTGATTTCTTCCCAGACAATGACACTAACAAATTGATTCAACGTGTCTAACATAGCAAGTTGCATTAAAACTGCAAACTAGCACTCAGACTCTAAACCAAATGAAACATTTATGTAATAATTATTTTTAGGATTATGTACATGATATATATCCCATATGTCTTGTTAAGAATATCCCTTATGCCATCCCTTATACAAAATTCAGAAGAACAGATCTAAAATTGTGACCAGATAATTATTAGATAAACTGAATACCTTCATTGAGATAATACCAACCAACGCCAGTAAAAATTCGTTGCTAGAGTATACAGAAGTTGAGAAACTTTTCTTAGTATAGTTAAATATAGGTTTCTATAAATAGAAAGGACAAAAATGTAAAGCCTGATTTTAACAACAAAAGAAAAATGCAAAGCTATAAAGCTAAGGCATTTAGGAAAAGAATTTTGGAATTGAGAAAAAAAAGAGTATTTTATTATAAGAAAGAACTAAAAGAATTAAAGAAACAAAGACTTCTTGAGATAGAGATTACAACCATAGACAGATTAATGTCTATGATATATTTCAATGTCAGTAAAGGTTAAATTTAAAAGTCCATTTTTTGAGTGTAATACTTTCTTTCCTTCAAATTTTGACTTTTAATTATACATCTTTTAGCTGTCCATTTTTAAATATTTAGTATATTTCATAGTAACTATATTTTATTTTCATTCCTTGATTTGTTTATCCATTTATTCAGCATTACTTAGGCCTATTGCATGTATAATTACTCAGCTTTTAGTAAACGTTTGTACTCATTGGTGAACTCCTGTCCTGGAGATTTTGACACTTTCTTTATGGAGGATGAATAGACAACAGCAATTCAGTGTGCACTTAGCATATAAAATATAAATATTTGTTGCTTTGTGGGTATCCAGCAAACTATTCCCATTCCATCTGCATTCTGGTAATGTTAGATGAGGAACAAACAAGCTAACATCACATAGGAGAGCAGTAGCAAAAAGCAAAATTCAATAACAAATATCAGGATAATGTACATGGTAGCATATTTTGAAACAAATGAAGCAGGCCGGAAGTCTCTAGTCTGTGTTTAGGAACTTATATATAAAGAGGAAATAGGGGGAGATATCACATGACAGATAAGAAAGATTACCTTTTCCTAACTCTGAGAGTAGAGATGAGATTCTTTTATGTGGAGGACATATTTCCTGATGAACTTAGAATGTGATGAAAATCCGGAGCTGTGTTTGTATGGTGGTGGTGGTGGTGGTGGTGGT
>PVHY01005195.1:0-85303 GCA_004024945.1 Uropsilus gracilis | reverse complement strand
GCCCGGGGTACCACGGACTCAAGCCATCCCCAGCCTCAGCTTCCCAGGTAGCTGGGATTACAGGCATGTGCCACCACGCCCAGCTGTTTTTTTGGAACCAGGTCTCACTACGGGCCCCAGGCGGGACTCGAACCGTGATCCCTGGCCCCGGCCGCTTCATAGGCTGAAGCTTACAAGCACGAGCCACCGTGCCCGGCCTCTGCAAATTTTTAAAAGAATATTTTAAAGTAAAAGTTTAGGACCCTTCATAGGGGCTGCAGTTTTAGGAGTAGAGTGAGCAAATAATAACCATTCTTTGTAGCTGTTGATTTAATAATCACAGCACTTAAAACAGGTTCAGGAATATCTAACTATATGTATGTATGTATCAAAGTGTAGATTTGTATTTGAATGTGTCACTTGAATACACAGCATCCCATTTAATCCTGACCACCACCCCAGGCAGGGATCTGAAATATTATTAATACATGTCTGGGTCAATGGTGAGTTTGTGGGTAGAAGCTGGAAACTGAGTGGTTTCTGCTGAAGCGTCTGGTATGGACTGTGGAGTCTGATCGGATGCAGCATACATGACCAGAGGGGGTTTCCCCTCCTCTACACCCAAGGCTGGGATACGCCCCTTCTCATGATTAAGACCACCAGAGAGCTGACAACCTCTGCTTCAGCCTGCCCTCCTTCCCTGCAGTGTGATTTTTTTCCCCCAAGTTGAATTGCATTTTATGGTGCTGTCTCTTATGGAAGAAAATAATGTTCAATACTCTCTATAAAAGGGCTCCTAAGAAAGCTGGCTCTTACTAGAAGGATGTCAGGGTATTTGGAGGGCGGAAAAGCTGAAGTCTGGGCTGGGGAAGTCACTCACGGGGAGTCAAGATTAGATATGCCATACAGGTCTGTGATGCCACCTGTTCTCTTAGCCTGTGTCCCAATAGCCCCTACACCCTGTGCACTCAGTTGTACCTCTTTGGTGGGTCATTTCTGCTTATTCTCTTACCTGGAACTTCGAAGTTCAGAACTGGCTGAACCTAGTGGTGACTCAGCCCAGATCTCAGTGAGGCTTTCATACGTGGGGCGCTGCTTCTCTGGAACCTGGCCCCTGAAGAGTACAAGGTGTTGGATACCCACACCCAGTGACAGGAGCCAGTTCTGGAGGCTTTGTCAGAGGGATTTAATTGAAAAAAACCTGTTGGCAGCAAAATCCAAAACAGAAAAGTTAGTTTCCTTTCTTAAGAAAAAAAAACCACAAATTTTAGACATTCATGGGTTTTGTGTGTGTTACTTATTTTTTTTTTGCTGTTGCCTTTCTGTAATCTAGAATTTGTCAGGTAACTATGAGAACAGGAGATTAAACTCAAACTATATACACACACACAAAAATGGTATTTTCAGCCTGTGTTCTAGTCTGTCAGCCTTGCAGTATGAGTAAATGTCATATAATCCAGGAAAAAAAGCATCTGAATCCAAGTCGCTTTGTACAACAAATATTTATTTAAAATTTATCTTAAAATGAAAAGAAAACAGCCTCTAGTCAGGTGTCTGATTCTCATTCAAAGTAAAGCTGTAATTTCCAGGCGCATATCTGGTTGGGGTAACTATCCAGGTGGATCAGGCCAAAGTCCTGCTCCAGAAGAAAAATTATTTGAGTCTGTTTTTAAACTGAATTTTATAATATCCTCTCCCCACCTCTCCACCCCCAATCCTTTTAAATTTACAGTTTTCTGTTCCCATTACCGGTATTGATACAGGGGGATTCTTTCTAAGATGACAATAAAAAAATAATGTCTTTGGAATCTGTGTAGGTTATGTTATTATAACTGGGAACAATAGTTTTCATTAGCTGGCATTTCAGAGACCCATATAAATGATTATCAGTATTATCAAGGAAGTTGTCTGTCATTGGGTATTTTTTTAAAGCTTCCTTGCTTCCAGCCATGTTGTCCTCATTATCCTTGGGGTGACTCAACCATTTGTCTGCTCTTTCCTTCCTGTCTTTGTGTGGAGATGTCTCAGCTGTCCAACGGGCTACTGACTGTGTTTCTGGAATGATTTTATTTTTCAGATGTCGAACTCTCTCAGGTTCGCCCAGACCAAAGAACTTCAAGAAGATTCATTTTATCAAGAACATGAGGCAACACGATACCAGGAATGGAAGGTACCACACTCTCAAAAACACCCCTCCAGTGCTGGGGGAGAGGGATGGGACAGGGGTCAGTGGGGAAGGGAAGGAGGCTGACTGAACAGTCCAATGGCAAAGTCAAGACCATGCTGTCGAGATGAACAGGATCTCATGTAATCTTTCCAACCAGAGTTTCCACTCCACGCCCACCAGAGCAGTCAGTGACGTCTTAGAAAATAATACTCCCTCACAGCGACCAAAGGCTGGATGAGGTTTTCAGACTAACCACAAACTGAATTTTTAATTGTATTGAAATATATTTCTATAGAAAACTTGAACAAACAATTGAGGATTCCTTTGTTTTTATTTTGTTTTGTTTTGGTTTTACCCTTTTTTGGCTTTGTTAGGTTTTGTTTTCTCCTTCCATCAGGGCTGTATGTGCTGGTCAGTAAACAGCCCTCCAGATCTCTTCTTGAACTTGAACTTGGAGCTAGTTTTGATGACTCCCTGTAGGAGAGTAGAAAACTGACTTTGCCAACAGATTTTTTTTTAAGTGATCAAACTATTTATTACTAAACAAGAAAGTGATAACCTAAATAGGTACCACAAGATAAATCTGAAAAGCCCAGTTACCTTACCATTGTCCAAAACTGTCCTTTAGTCTCTAGTCAACTCACCATATGTCCAATCAATCTGAGTTCAGCAGCACATGTTCCAAATGCAGGGCATCCTTCTTTTCCTCCTTTGGCATGTTTCAGTTTCCTCCAAACATGAGAGCTTAGGCGTGATGTCTTCTTTTTCTCTTTCAGTGTGCTCCCCACTTTAAGCAGTAGAAGAACTCCAAGATACAGGAACCAACATAAAGTTCATTTACTTGGGTCTAGCTCATGGCCCCTCCTAAAGCATCTGAGTCAAACTAGATAAGACAAACCACAACATGGAGTTCAGATCTCCAAACTCTCTAGACTCTTCAACACACACACTCAGCTTATGCATGTTAAAGCCATGAGTTCACCAGCCTGGGCTCAAGGCCACTGGCCCAGGCTGTCTCAGCTATGTGGCCAGGCTTACATCCTCCTCCAAAAATGGCTGAATGCCAACAGATTCTTTCTGGGCGTTGATTCAGATTCCTGGGCCCGCTGACATCTGGAGCATGTGTTTCTCCAGACCTTCACTCACTCTTTTGGAAGGCACTGTTAAGTGAAAATTATCATGGTTGAAATGTCTATGACTGTGATTAAAATTCTCCTGGTGACACATGGATCAAAATCCTTGCTGCCAGTTTGTTTATGCTGAATGGCTCTGTCCATTCCTGGCAGCTGGTCAGCGGCACTGGAAACAGAGAACCCAGACCTCTCAGGTCCCGGAAGGTCTGTATCCCAAGAGCAGCTCATCCCCACTGACCTGGGATATGGCCTTGAATGCGGGAGAGTTAGAGACACTACCCCAGAGTGGTAGGCATGCCAAAAACAGTTCAGGGTATAAATCCTTGTGATTTATAGAAAGTTCTGTGGAACTTTCCCCCCTACACACTGTCTACTTCATACCTGATACAAATTGCCAGAAAAGTCTCTAGATAGCCTCATGGAATAGTTAAGGCCCAGCCTTGGTATAACTCAGTCTATGATATGTTCTATAATCTACATTATAACACTAACAGTGACATTTTGTAAAGATGTTAAAGATGTGTTTTCTGAGAGTTTATAGCTATTTTTCAAACCTTCCTGGAAGAGAGGACATAACTTTATGTCTTTTCATTGGTTTCAGAATAGCAAAACGAAGCTCTAATCAGAGAGTTTTTATGTAGTCAGCATATATTCCTACATGCAACACAACTTTCAATTGAAGCTTGTCCTCCATGAGCCAGAATACCCTGAATTTCTCTCTCCCATCCTTCCTCTTTCTGTCACTTAAAGTTATTGTGTATTATTCATTTTACCATCATCAAAAACTTCTTGTGAGGCTCCTAGTTGCTAAACCCAAATCTTATGTCATTTTAGTATAATTATTCATTTCCATTTGTGTTTTCCTTCATTTAACTATGAAACAAGCATAGAGAACCTTTAATTTCTAAATAAAAATGATAAAGCCAGATGAATGGAATTTCCCACCTCTTGATGCTGTCGAGGATATAAACTCAGATAACCACCTGGTGGCTAGGTAGTGAGAGGACGCAGCTAAGAAAAGATTTGGTGGAGGCAGGTTGCCAGCATCTGTGACCAGACTGCCTTTCCAGTCACTCCCTTGACCAGGGTCAACACAAACAGTGCCGCAAGCACACAGTGGCCGACAGTTTTGTGGGCTATTTTCAAAGGGAATCACAAGGGACTGTTCACTTATCTGAAGATCTGAGAACTGGGATTTAGGGTAGGGAAACCTAAATAAGTTTGTTGTGGGAACCACAGGCTATAAGCCAGCTGTGTCTATCCAGGTGAGAACTACTTTTTCTGTGCCAGAGAAAGATGAAAGGGCTAGAGGTGCTTTCCTTTCCCACCCAGGTTTATTATCAAGGGGAGATTGTTCTTAGATGAAAGACGCTGGGAAGCTTCTTTCAGGAAGAAAAAAAGAAAGAGAATTTCTGAGGTGACAGAAGGAAATAGCGGTCAAGAGCTGATAAATGGGAGGACATGAGCGAGCCTTCGAGAAAGGAAAGAGAACTGTCCTTTACCCCCTGTTGAGCAACAGGCATGAGATGGCCCAATAGAGGGTGGCAGGGACACTTATAGTGGGAGCAGGGAGCCTGGTCATGCTCTCAGAAGAGGGAGGTCTGGGTTCTCTGTTTTTCCTTCTTTGGGTGCATGGAGGTACATATGCAACCCACCAGCCACACTTCTGCTCTGAGAATTGAAGTCCTTCTGTCTTCCTCTGTTGGGGAGAAATAAGGCTTTCTGGAGAAGGTTGGAGGTATTCATTTCAGATCTTGATGGTCTGAACTGAAATCAGAAGGACCTGAGGGTGAGAACCAGGGAAGAGAGATTGAAGAGGAGCCTGTGCAGCCAGGGGGGCAGAGGACGCCCTCCCTACAGGACCTGTTCAGTCTCTGCTCCACCTGGCTTTCAGCCTTGTGCTCCTTGCAGCATAAACTGACCTCTCAGATGGTAGTGGGGCAGAACCCAGGTCTGCCTGCCTGGAACCAGAAGACCTTAGGGCTCCCTTTAGCATGAGTACCAGGCACTAGTTTGGAGGAGGGCTTGGGACTCCATTCTCAGCAACAACTGAGAAAAATAGAGGGGAGTTTCCCAGACCAGACTCTGAATGTTGAACACAATTAGAGATAAGAGGAGGAAAAACTATTAAAACTGAGAACCATTGCAATAAAAGATGAAACATGTGATTGAGAAAAATAAAACAGAATAAACCCCAGTTACCTTTCTGGTCAGTAATATCTGGGTAATATCAATATCTGGCTCTGGAATACACTTTGGGTACTAAGCCAACTCTGTGTTTATTCACTTCATGCTTGACGTTAGATGGAACCCCCTGGACATGGGAAGTGGTAGTGAACACCTTCCATAGCAGGTATGCTCGCAGTGGGGACAAGCCATCTGGAAGTGCAGAGCACCCGTTCTGCAATCAGTGACTTCCGTGAGGTTGGCCCTGGAGACACAGGAGGCTGCTGTGCAAATGGAGTGCAGCCAGGCTGCAGCCAGGCTGAAGAGTTTAGGGCCCTGCTGTAACCTTCAGGGCAACTGGAGCCAGGAAGGTTGGAGTTGAACATGCAGAGACCTAGCAACAGAGGCTTGGACTCTGCCCTGAGAACCAGACAGGCTGCTGAGTTCCTCCTGGTCCTGCTGAGTGTTTCCTAGCAGGGAGAGAAGATGTTGAGGGAGCCATGTGTTCGGTTTCTACACCCACATGAACACAGGCAGGCAGCTGAAGGGGTTGCCACGTTGGACTTGATAGTTAGAAAAGAAAGCAGTGATGTTAAGCTTTAGGAAGATGAATCACATGAATCAGACTGAAAAGTGGATCCTTGTGACTGCAGCCATATTGCCCAAGGTGATTGTAAAATTATGACTATGATAAGGTGATAAACGAGTGACATTTATTGAGTGCTTACTTTATATGCTTTTTTTTTTTTGCATTAATTCAATTCAGTGGGTATATGTTGAGTAAAGAAATGGAGAGAAGTTTTAGATAAACTTCAGTCTTTATAGCTATGTTTTGAGGAATGGAAAATTCTTGAAAATACAAGTAATCCTTGTATTTTCGATGTAAAAGGCATCACTAATGTCTTAAGCAGAATAATTCCCCCCAAAGATGTCCATGTTGGATCTTCAAATGTGTCTGGTCAAATGGCAAAAGAGATGCAAGGTTGCAGATATGAAGTTGCTGATCAGCTATCCTTAAAATAGCATTATCCTAGATTATCTGAATGGGATGGAAAGGTTCTTCAGAAGTGAAAGAAGGAGGCAAGAGAGCCAATGTCAGAGTAACATGGTGTGAGAAAAACTCAGCTGTCCATTGTGGAAAGGGGCCACAAGCCAAGGAATGTAACAGCTCCTCCAATCTGGGAAAGCAGGAAAACTGTTCTCCCTTAAGTCTCTATTTGGGAACCATTCCTGCTAGCTGATTTTAGTCCCATGAGACCCATTTTAGATCACCTCCAAAATTATCATATTGTCAATTTATATCGTTTTAAGCCACTAGTTTTGTGGCAATTTGTTACCACAACCAAAGGAAGCTAAGACACTCATCATCCCAATTTACCAAGGAGGAAACGGAGGCATGCAACTGAAAAGAGGAGCTGGAATCCACATACAGCCTTCGAATTCCAGAGCTAATTCTCTTCATCAAAGGGAGGGTGGGAGATAAGACTCCATACACTGAATGACAGCACATTATGGTGTGTTTTGAGGAAACTGTTGAATTGTGATATTTAAAAATACTAAGCTAAAGGCTAATGAAAGAACGACTTGAACACACTTAATAAAAGAATATTGTGTGAGAGATTAATGTCTAGAGTGAACAAAAAATTGATAAAAATGAAATAAAATTCACACCCTCTTGCACCACTGGCAGGAATGAAGATTTTGTAGTCACTGTTGAAAAAACTGTCTGGTGGTTTTGCAAAAAATTAGACATACAATTACCATATGACACAGCAATTCCCCTGCCGGATCTATCCCTAAAGGAATTGAAAAGAGGAATTCAGATACTTGTATACCAAAGTCCATAGTAGCCTTGTTCTAGCCAAAAGATGGAAACAACCAGAGTGTCCAGATGCATAGATTCTTTCATCAAAATGTGGTAGATGCATGCAAAGGGATATTATACAGCCATAAGAGGGCATGAAGTAGGGTATGCTGCAGTGTGTGTGAATCTTGAAAATTTGAAATAAATCAGGCACATAGGTCAGATCTGCATCGTTCCTTTTATAGAAAACCAAGAATAGGTAAATCCATACTATCAGAAGCTACATTAGGTTACTAGTATCTGGGGAAGAGGGAATTTACATAATGGGTACAGGCTTTTGCTTGGGGCAATGTAAAGGTTTTGAAAACAGTGGTGCTGGTTGCTCACCTTATGCTTGTACACAGTGGCACTAAATGGTACCCCAAAATGGTTACCCAGCATATTTTATGTTACTTGTGTTTTTCTACAAAAAATAAAATGTCAGTGATGGCTTTTAAAACCGCATTCAAAAAAAGGGAGGGAAACCTGGTGAACAATTAGGTACTGATGGTATGAGGACAGAGCAGATGCTAGCTGCTAAGCTAGTTTCAACTTCATTATGTAGAAGTAGGAAATGCAGACACTAAACAGAGCACTGTGCTGGGCACAACAGAAGCTCAGAAGTGTTTGTGTGTGTAGTAAATGAATGGAGAAGGCTTTCAAATGAGTTTCAGTCTTCAGGACAAGATTCCAGGGAATGGGAAGAATTTGAAATACAAGTCATCTTTAGAACACCAAGTCAAAGGCCATTATTGCCTGAAGATAGTCAGAGAGAGAGACTGAGGTGGTGGTAGCGGGTACATTCTAAAGATCATAGTCCAGAAAGCCTGGAATTGAGTGCTGGCAGAGTTCTGGCATGGAATGGTTTGTGTGCTTTCAGAAAGGAGTACAGGTTGCTAGCAGTCTACCTAATTCCCCTGAGAAAAAGTTCTGTTAGATTAACTTCTCCCCTTACTGATGAATAACTCGGTTAGTAAATTAGGGACTGCCCTGGACATGACATTTCTTGATTTCAACAAGTGTTAGGCTGTTCCTCATTACAGCTTATTCCAATAAGCTGAATGGTGAAAAGTGGGTTAGGTGAAACAGGAGATCCTGCGGCAGCTGAAATTTGTTAGTTGCCTATTGTTAGCCTGAGAGGAGTTTATGGAGAATTACAGGAATTTTCTTGAGCATTTGCTTCTCTGCGGACTGAAGACTGACAGCCTCCTCTTTGGCCATGTGGAAGATCAAAGCAAGAAGGGAAAGAGAGTGTGTTACAGATGAGAACCAAGACTCGAATACTTCAACACTGGGAACCCAGTTCACCAAGATTAAATTTATCAGTGATGAATGTGATAGATAGATGATCAGTTACAGCTCAGGACAGATTATAGAGGGAAGAGCATTCAGGGCAGATTATAGAGCTCAGGACAGATTATAGAGGGAAGAGCATTCAGGGCAGATAAAAGAGCAGCTTTGGTATCTCTCAGTCTGGAATATATGTTGGTAACTGAAGAGCTGTAGGAAAGCCACAGAGGTAAAGAAGAAGAGAAGGAGATAGCCCCGAGAACTTCAGGGAGAGTGAATTGTGAAGACAACTACTTTTATTGTGCATGAGATGGAAGTCTCGGGCTGCTGAGCAGAGGACTGACACAAGCTAACTTGCATTTGAACACTTCAGGTGTATTTGGTAACCTTATTCTCATAGGAAATTAGAGGGTGTGGTGTATTGTCTTCTACAAGTGAGTTTATTTTGATATGAACACACAGAGTCCCTAAAAAACTGACCACAAGTATTTGAACAAACCTTTTGTCACAAGAGAGGTGACTGGCGGCCCCGTGCCACAGCATCTGGAAGGTTCTTGGTCAGGGCAGCTGGCAAGTAGGAGCTGCTACTTAGTAGAAGAGCCAGTCCCTGTAGCTTTCATCCATACTTCACCAGATCATCCATACTACCTGGAAGGTGAAGATTTGGACACTGGAAATTGAAGACCAGCCAGGGGACTTTTAAGGCACTTCTGCCTGATGACTCTCCCCATCCTATTGAGAAAGCACCTTTTCTCTTGCCCTGCTGACTCTGAAGACTCAAAAACATCTGTCTCTAAGTGATAAAAGACAGGAGCCTTCCTTCCAAATGGGTGTTGCTCTCCCTCAGGCAACACAACTGTGGGCATTCTCTGGCATCCTTTTGAAGTCCTCTGGTTTCCCAACATCTGCATTACCCCCATGTGATGGCCACCATGTGCACTGAACCTGCCCACCTCCTGAACTGACTTTGAGGATCATTTCATTGTGAGCAAGCAGAGAAATGTTCTTTGCTGTGAGTGCCTGGACTATCTCATCCCTTGGGTGGAATTTTCAAAGAGATTTAAAAGGATTTGAGATGGGAGAGTAAAGTAAGCCAGAGTGCTGGTTCTTTAAAGTGTGAACTCAGTAGGAAAACAAAACAAATATATAAAAGGTTTTAGCACCTTTTATCTCCTTTTTAACATAAATTGGCAAATGTGCAATAACTGAATTCACATTGTAGACTTTTCTTTTGATACTGAAAGGTTTAGAGGGAACAGGGAGGATGGGCAATATCTAAATTAAGACCTTGTTTGTGATCTCATCACTTCCAAGCTGTGAGCCTGGTTTAGTGAGTTGGAGGAAGAGGTACATTTCAAAAAATAAAAGTAAAAACAGCTAGTTACCAGCCCTGGATTGGCATTCTTGATGGAAAAAAAAAATTGTCACTGCCTTTTCTCCCTGAAGAGTTCATCCAGTTCAGTAGATGCTGAGCCTCCTCTGTGAGGCTCCCTACAACATCTGCCCCTGCTGTGCCGGCTCTTCCCCTCTCAGAACTATCATTTCTCATGAGAAGACTAGAAACACATCGCCTCCAAGCAGCAGGAGACTGGCAGGGAGGCATCTGCATCATAGCATCATCAGTGTCCACAACCAATTACCAGTGACACCTCAGTCTCAAGGGACAGTGAGTGAGTAGACTGGACCAACACTGCTGGAGTCCCCAGACCTCACTAAGATTCTTGGCCCAATCTGTTCCAAAATGTCAGCCAGAGCTGCTCTGTTACTGATCCCTTCTCTTTCCCTTTACTTCCCTGGTGCTGAGGGTGGAAACAGAGGGGCTAGACTGGCAGACCTACTACTGGTTGCTCTGGACACTTATATTCTGGGGTCCAGGGGTCCAGCAGAAGGGGGAAAGGTGTTTAGCAGTGCATACTAGGTTTTATGAAGGTGTTATTCTTCATACTTCTTTTCAAAAGTTTAGAGATCGTGTGGCTTCCTCTGACTGCATACAACTTTTCAGAGAAATGATTTTTAGTCATGAGCAAATCCTTAGTGCTTTGCATGTGAGGGTACATGTGCTGAAAAGCTTGTGACCTGCAAGTCAACTGTGACCTGCTGCTTTTCAACTGGCTTGATTTATAGGATATAAAGTAAGGAAAGAATTAAGGGTTGGGATTGGACAGAACCTTCTGTTGGTGATTCTGTTTCAATTTTCTCCTTAGCCAGAGACCTGGGAGCCTGGGGGAAGACCAACTTATGGTCCCCACCAGTGGCATGCAGTGGTCTCAGGAGAAAATCATAGTTACGGCGAGCAGACAGGGCAGTACTGGGGGCCATGTGTGGCTGACATGGGAGAGCAGGTAGAATACTCAAAGGTTCAAGAGGGGACTTCCTAACTTCTGTGGCACCCTAGTGGGTTTGTTTTCCCCTTAACTCCCTGAATTGTGTCCCCTTCAATATTCATCTGTTGAAGTCCTATCCTCTACAACCTCAGCATGTGACCTTTTTTGGAAATAGTCATCGCAGATGTAACTGCTTTAAGATGAGTTCCTAATAGACGAAGGAGGATGACTGACCTCATACAACTGGTGCCATTATAAAAGGGGCACATTTGGAGACAGATGCACACACAAGACCACCACGTGAAAGTTGGTGCTCTATCACCCCAATCCAAGGAGCTCCCAGAAGTCAAAAGAGAGGTACAGGTCCTGGCTCAGAGCTTCAAGAGGGAATAAGACTGTTAGCAGTTTTACCTTGAACTGCTGGCCTCTCCAACTAGAGACAGTCCATTTCTTTTGTGTTGCTTTCTGCACATGGTGCTCTGTTGGCAGCCCTAGCAGACTTTTATTGTCTCCTTTCATTCTCTCCTCTTTATGCCATATGCTGCTGGGCTCCCTCCAGCCCCTCTTCTCTTCTCATTCCATACTTCTGGGTGGGGGGACTCATCTATCCATGCTGCAGTCAAACCCCCACCCCTTACCTACTTCCCAAGCTCCAGGAGGGTTCCCATCACAGGCTCAGGAGGCCTCCGGGGCTCACCTGCACCTCATCCTTTTCTACCACTTCCTCACTCCCATGCGCCCCAGCATGCTGAACTATTTACATTAATTGCTTGACCAAGCAGAGGGGTTAATGTTGGAAGAAATTCCCACAAAAATTACATGTAGCCTAAACATTGTGCTTTCATTTAGATATATTGGTGATTACTCAATAGTTTTTTATTTTGATACTTTTTATACCAGGCCTTTTTTTTTTTTTTTTAATATATGAGCCTACTGATTGTAGTCTGTTTTTGGCATCAACCTACCATCATCCCACCCATTGCTGTTGTGTAGATTGCACTTCTTTAAGGTGATTCAAGAATCCAAATGCAAAATTCTTTGGGAGTTTTGCAAATTTTTCCTCATTTTTTTTATAGTTTTCTTGCTCATGACTATTTCAACTGCAAGTTTTTTTTTTTTTTAGTGACTTGCCTTGTTTGAATATTCTTTAATACTTTTTTAAATGGATGTACCTTTTTTAAATGGATGTACCACTTCTCTCAACTTTTATTCATCTTTTATTAATTGATGCAGTCTTAAATAAGACCAGTAACTGTCATGAATAGCTTGAGGATATCCATCTCCTGTCATATTATGTATACAACTCAGTGTGGGTTGATGGGTGAAGTCTGCCATTCTGAACTTTGAGTTTATCATGGGTGTTCATGAGAGTGATTTTTCAGAGAGCAGTGGAGACCCTGGCAAGTGGAAGTCAGCCAAGATAATTTTACTGCAGCCTCAGTTGCTCACATAGGTCTTTCACTCTTCCAGCCTAGACTCATACCAGTTATCCCATATCCAAATTTATTCTCCTTGTATGTACACTACCACTTATCTCTCAGTCTGTCACTTTCTTTTGGAAGCCCACCTCCCATCTCTTAGGCCAGGTAGCTGTTCCTTCAGTGTGCTGAATAGCACCCTCTACTGTCTTATCCAGGAACTCACATCCCTGTGCAACCATCTCCCACCCAACCATAAGCTTAGGGAAGATAGAGCCCTTCCTTGTCTGTGTCCTTCAGTGTTGGATCCCCACATCTCCACAGTGTCTTGTAGAGAGTGAGTGCTCAGAAGTATTTGTTGAAGAAATAGAAGAAGATAATAAAGCTTCCTTTCCAGAAATCTTCCACTACTCCCTACCTCATGCCATTGTCAGTGTGACCTCACACATCACTGTTTTGATCCATGTTTCCCTTCATTCTGGACTCTGTGTTCCCTGTTTTTATCTGTTGGAATCCTACTCCTCTAGGGAACCACCCAGATTCCAAAGCACCTGTCCTTGCTTAGGTTCAGGCTTCTGCATCCCCATCCTCTACAGCTCTCTAAACTGGAATATCATCTGTGCACCAACTGATATAGCATAAGAGCACAGAGGCACTGCTGATTAGCACTGGAAGAGAGTGATTTAATGCCAGCTGTATTCACTTTCTAGGGCTCCCCTACAAAGGACAAGAACCTGGGTGGCTTAATGCAACCAAAATGTATCCTCTTGCATTTCTAGAGCCCAAAGTTAGAAATCCAAGTACCAGTTGGGTCATATGTGCTCTAAACATTTAAGGAAGTATTAGTTCTAGCCTATCCCACCTTCTGATGGTTGTCAGCAGCCCTTGGTGTCCTTGGATTCTGGCCTCATCCCTCCAATCCCTGTCTCTTATCACATGGTTTCTTCCCTCTGGGTGTGCCGAGACATGTCCCAGAGCTCTTATTAAATCCAGTTGTTGGTTCTAAGGCCACCCTAATTCAGTAAGAATTACTGAATTACATCTGCGGAGACTATATTTCCAAGTATGGCCACACACATGCACAGGTATAGGGAATTAGAAATACAACACCCTTTGGGAGAATCAAGATTTAACCTACATCACCAGAACCCTTAAGTGCTCTCTTCCTTGCTTTCTGAGCATGCAGGATATGAACCACAGAATAGACATGTGTCTTATATGTGTTTCCACTATCTCAGGGGGTACTGGGTTCTGGACACCCCAGGGTTCTGCACACCTCTGAGCTCTGCTTGTGCATCATTTATAATCACCCACCACTGTGATTTTCTTTAAATTTTGAAGTCAATTGCTTGTTTGTAAGCCTGTTAGAATGGACAATTCCACCTGGAAGAGATGGAACCTTATCACAGACAGTAGGGACTTGCCAGCGTTCTAGAAATTGAACCAAAAGCCAATTTGGGGCATATGAGGAAAATTTCAGGACCCTGAGGCAGTCGACATTGTTGGCCATGGGCTGACCAGTTGAAGTCAGATTGGGTGAAGTGACTCATGTGCTCTGTCCAAATCTCGTGACTGTTCTAAGCACTCTAGGATCTCACGCACAGGCAAGTGCAGAAATGAGACTCCATGAAGAAGAAAGTTAGACAGGATTCCAGCTATAGTGCACTCTCCATGCTTCCTGGACAGGTTTGGGAAAACAGTTTGTATCTAGAGGGAACCTGCTCTTGTGAGCAGCAGCCCTGGGGAACTTTTTCCCTTTGCTGATTTCTTCCCCCCCCCCCCTCTGGTACATGTTAATATGGAAATGTGATCTTTAATTCCTTAAAGACCCATCTCCCTGGAGTTAATTCCTCTTTTGAAGTCATAATCTTTAGTGTAATGCTTTCTGATCATCTTAACTCCAAGTCAAATATTATGTGTCACAGATGGGGGGGAAAATCGTGTGGGTTTTTGGCATGCTATGGGCATAAAAGAAGATAGCTATAGTGTTTGGAGGCAAGAACAGGAAGGAGGTTAATTTCTGAAACCCACTGGAAATGAAATTTGGTTGTCTTACATTTTCCCCTAGCATCCAACTAAATTCCTTCCCAAATACTGAAGCATTTAAAGAAGGCAAACTGGGTTTCATTTTCTTCTCGGGCATCTCTTAGGATGGATATTGCCCTGCATCTATAAAGAGCAGGGTTGCAGTTGCTCATGAGACCGCCCAGTTCTAGACACAGCAACTGGTCTTTATCTTCTCACTGTTCAGTCACTAGTGCAGGAAACTAAGAAGACTGTAACTGTCCACTTGTTGATGTTTCCCTGGCTGGCTAAGGCCTGAAGTCCCTCCTGGATTCCAGAGCTACTTCAGGAAACATGTAAGACATGTTGTTGAAAGTTCTGTTGGCGAGACCCAGCCATCCAGGGCTCAAACAGCTGCAAAACTGTGGCAACCCTGCTACACAGATCTTGGCTCTGGATCCCTTGCCTGCAGAAGGTATACATCTACAGGCTGTTACACCAGGAAGGGAATATGCTCCTTACTCCTCCCCCCTCCCCCCCCACATCCCTCTTCTTAAAAATGTCCAACCAGAGAACCCCCCCCATCCCTCTTCTTAAAAATGTCCAACCAGAGAAGGACCATCCCAGCTGAAACTGTTGGGATTTATGCATGTTTGTAGTTGAATAACTTGACTTCTGCATTAGAACAGCATGTTTTTCTCAACGAAATCCAAGCTCTCAGCCTCTCCTATACCAAAATGAAGACCACGTAGTGTGATCACTCATTTCCTAGAACAATACAATCCATTTACTAATAGGCACATTGTCATTGAAATTTTGGAACAAATACTTACATTTTACCTGCATTCATAGTCTCATTTTCTTGTCTTATTAAAAATATTCATATTTGGCTTGTAGGAAGGAAGGACTCATCAGCACTAAGTAATAAAGAGAATGCAGTAATGTTAAGCCAGTTCAATTTGCTCAACACATTTCACCCTCTGTTGCATAGATGTTCAGTGATATGAGCGGTTCCATTCTTTTCTCTTGGATGACAAGGTGGTGATGAGGTTTGTGTCAGGAACCTCTGTCTTTCCACCTAGAAAGGAACTGGGCTGAGCAGAGCAGGAGTACGAGCTGCCTGGGAGTCAAGCAGCTTCCCTGTCAGGGCTGTTGTCATTGGTCACCCTCTGCCCCCTCTCGCTCTACTTGCAGACCAGGCTGGAAAGCTACCCTAGGAAATGTGAGTAAAGGCAGACTTGGTGTCCAGGAAGTTCATAGGGACTGAATCCCACCCACAAACAAACCTCTCTAGCAAATCTAAATGAACAGCAGAGCATCCAGTTCTTTACAGTGGTAAAGAACCCAGGTTCAATTCCTGGGTAGCCATACCTGCTCATGACTCACTCTCGATACCTTACTCTCTGGTGCCTCATCAGTTAAGCACTTAGAATCTTGTACTTTAATAAGTACTTAACAAGTACTAGCTTTTATTTTATCTGCTTGCATGAATTTACAGAGCATCACAATCAGCTCAGTTGCTGGTCTCTATGCAAGAGAGCTCAGGACCCTGCTGATGTGTAGCAGGGGGGAAGTCCATGATTTTTTGCAGTCTTGACCTTCAGGGCTTTGGTGGTTCACTGTGGACACCATGCTGCTGACCCTGTAGCAGTTACTGGGGTTGGGTTCACAGTGTTGGATGAGAAGGAAACATCACCCTTGAGAGAGAAGAGGTGCCTGTGCAGGTGTCACACCTTTGCACACAGCCAAGCATGTGCTTCTGTTCCTGTTCCCATCTCACAGCCTGTGCACTTGAGGGCAGAGGTATAAGGAGGCACTGAATCCCAACACTATGCTGGGAAAACTCATCCTAACCCAAGAAGAGGGTTGCTGTAAAAATAGTGACTATTGATTGATTATTTGCCAGATGCTATTCCTAGAGCTTTTCCATTGTGGACTTCTCTATAACTTTCCAATAAGGTAGTTAAAAATTTCATCTAATTTTGAAGATGAGATTGAGGCTCCAAAGAGCTTGTAAGTTACCCAAAGTGACACAGAGGTGACAGAGTTGGTACTGGAAGCCCGGGGTGTTGCTGAGGTCCTGGCACCTGCTGTCCTTATGAGTCAGCCTGAGATGAACAGACAGCTGCAGGCCTGCCCCAACCCCCTCCAAGTGCCAGGGCTCAGGCATTGCTCTGAAGCTGGATTGTCCACATTGCATTTAAGGAGGGACTGCCATGAGCTAATCACTGGCACTCAAGCTCCAGAAGATAGGTAGCATATAGTTAGCAGCACTTTGTGGTCTGTGTACTCTTGGAAGTGGGATCAGGGAGCAGAAGTATCACCAACAAGTAACTCATTGAAGGGGAGGGAATGATCACAGGGAGGTGACTTTTCACCTGGGTATTGCAGGTTAAATAGGAGCTCACTGAGCATATAGGTAGGACACAGCAGGCCAAAGAAATAGCCTCCATGGAACAAAGGAACAAAACAGGGATTTTTTTTTTCCAAGTGTGTGTGTTGGGGGTGGAGCTGGGAGGAATTTCAGGTTCTTTAGCATAGATGAGTGATAAAGCACAGGATGTGGGAAATATACCCATGCATGTTGAGACTAGAGAGGAAGAGAGAGCCAGAAGACAGGACTTGGTTTGCCATGCCAAAGAACCTGACTTCTTTCCTAGGTGTGTAGCCAATTTTATAGCATGGCCTTCAGACGAGGTTAAAATTCCCAGGGTGATACAGTTAATAGTACTGGTTTTTCCCCTGATTTTACTTATGGTCATTGAAGAAAAAGATTCCAAAAGTCAATAAACTCCATATCGATGTGATTTGCTGTTACGCTAAAGAATATTGATTTTTTTAATCTTCACTCATTTCTCCATTTTTTTCATCAGCAATTTTCTTTGGCAAAAGTTATTCTCAGATGCCTGGATAAGTACTTTTGAGAGTTGTTGTTTTTTTTTTTAATGTTTATTTAAGTGGCCTTTGATTGCATAAGAGTATCATGTGGAACTGTTTCCAGTGGTATCTTTATAGCAGGAATGGAAGCTAAGACTGATTATGTAATTGTTCCCTTAATTTATTCTCAGAACCTAACATGCTGCCAGCATATAAAAAACCTAATGATCATAATGGCATCTGAGCGTCTTGCCTGCCCAGGATTTCTGGCACTCCCGCTCTTGCATTGTGTACCATAGAGTAGAAACCAGTGGTCTCAGTGTGGCATGCTGCTCGCCCAGCTCTGAGCACCCCTGATTCATAGCTCTGCCTGCTCCATTTTGCATGTGCGACCCGCAGCCAGCAGCCTTTCCTGGAGAAAGGACTCCTATGTGCTCAGCAGCGATTCTCGCATGTTCACATTTGGATAAGGCGGCAGTATGCTTCTGCTGCACTGAGGTTGCATTTTGCAAGGAGAGCAAAATACCATCTGTCAGAGGAGGTGGCGGGAGCGTGCAAATACTGCTGTGAATTCCATGAATGCTAAGTTGCTGTAGAATTTTTTCTTTTTTTTAATTTAAGAGTCTTCGCATTTAGTTTGTTTGTTTGTTGTTTGTTCTTTTTTTTTATTTTTTAGAATAGTCCTTATCAGTGGCAGAAGATCCTTCTGTAGTATATTTTCAGTGCTGCCGTATCGCGACAGTGCCCAGGTTGGGTATGTATATGCATGCTTGCTTTGTAGTTCTCTGGGTGAAAAGTCCTGACACCATGTGCCTCATGGGGCTACCCTGTCCACTCCAAAGAACTTGCCTCGCTTTGACTCTACAAACTCAGTGTTTGTAAATTTGAAAGAAAAAGAATGTTTCATTTTCTTTTCAGCCAGAAAGCTTCTGTGTTACTGTTTGTGTGTTTGTACATGTGTGTGCTCATATTCCCGGCTCCTTCTCAATGTGCATTTTGTCACCTCTGTCCAATACTGTAAAACAAAAGCAATGCATTGTGCACCCCACCCACACCCCCATTCTCCAGGGCCTTGTCGACTTTGGAAAAGGTAGGTCAGGAAAGGAAACAGACAACCCCTATCGCAGTCCTGCTCCCTGCATCTTGAGCATAGGGCTGTACACTGACCAGCAGGCTGCATGAAGCAAATATGAAAGCCACGTGGTACCAGAACAGACCTGTGTGATTCACTGCAGGCCAGAGGCGTGCTCATCTGTCTGTATCAGCAGGGCCCTCCTTTTGCTCTGAAATAAGTAGGTAAGTGAGGCTCTGCCCTTGCAAAGCCTCTCTCAGACCCCAAACTCTGCTCGATTTCTGCTCTGAGTCTTCATTCTCTTGTCCCTCACCTGTTGACTACCACTGGTATTTGTCATTTAATAGTTGCGGATACTTAGGGCAAACATTTTACTGCATAGAATGCGGGAAGTATTATGGTGTGTTAACTCTAGCCTCTACAAACTAGATGCCAGACTGCCACTGGTCCTTTTCACGACCATAAACTACCCACACATGACCACTGCCCCCTGTGGGTATGTTGCCTCTGGTGCTGATTTACTCTTTATCATCTTCCATGAGCTCTTTCCCAATCACTCCCACTAACCACAAGCTTCCTTTATTCTCTGCAGACCTGCCATATTTCAGGACTGTTAACCCCAGTCCTTGTTTGCACTCTACATTGGAAACTTCCATGGAAAAACTATAGTGCATCTTTATTCATGAAATCCTGGTTCATATATGAAATATATGCATGAAAAGCAGTCATAATTTTACTGTTTACTGAGCACTTACTTTGTGCTCCTCATTATCCACATCCTTATGACAAGCTTGCTAATTTGCAACAGTGACAGCAAATCCCACCTCTTGTGAAATTCCTGCATGACCAGTGAGCTGCCCCCAAGAACTGTCAAGGGGAGGCTTCCTTGGGTCTGGCTACACAGGTGAGCAGGTCCTTTCTCCAGGGGCACTCTCTTGTACCAACTGACAGATAGCGTGACCTGGAAGGCAAGATCACTCAGCTGATATTACACAAGGTGACCCCAGGGTTTACAATATTTTCATGTGAGCAGTCTGTGAGCATACCTGCAGGGGATTTGAATCATGAGAAATATGTCCTCCCATGGCCAGGATTGCCACGGGCACTGTGATATTGGCCTCATTTTTCTGGATTTCCCTTGAAATCCAGGGATTTCTGTTTGGTGTATTCTTTCCTAAGTTGTGTTGCATTCATTCATTCACTGAGTGCTGGCCACTGGGATAAAGGTGGTGAAAGGTGACCTGGTCCCTGCCCTCCAGGAACTCATAGCCAAGAGGGGGAGACACGTTGAATTTCCCATTATTAATGCCCACTTTAAGTAAAGGCTAAAGCTATTCAGTCAGGTGACTACCAAGACAATGTGAGTTCTCCATGCTTTCATCCTTGAAGGACGTATTGAATGTTAGTGTCATTCTTGAAGTGTGATTCAAATTCTTTGGGTCAGAATGGAAATTTGAACTCAGTCTATCCAGCCCTAGGATTTTCTGTGACCCTCCCTGACCAATAGCAATGCAAGTTCCATGTGCAGGGAAATGCTTGTCTGTGAAATGGAGCTAGTCTGCTGCCTCTAGAGGTTACCTGATGAGGTTATCCCACAGATGTCTGCATACCTGGTCCCACACGGCACCTGGAGCACAGAGAGGTAGGTGGGGTCAGCTTGTCAAGGATCCTGGACTTGAAGCAAATGAAATGTGGGCATCATCATGGAGAACCTGGAAAACTTAAGAGTTTTTTGCTTGGGTAACTTACCTGTGAGCATCTGTTCCTCATGGGAAAATGAGTTGCAGTCATGCGTCACTTAATGATATTTGAGTTTGCAGATAGTGGTGGCCCCAAAAGCTCCTCCATGAAGCTTTAGGTATGTCCTTGGACATACTGTTGTGTAAGTAGTCTGTGACATTGACGCAACCACTGTGTCACCTGATAGTGCGCTTCTCAAAACACAGCCCACCCTTGAGCAATGCGTGACTGTGCTCCCTGTGCCACTGGATGCACTTTACCTTCGGTGGCCTGGGAAGAGATCGCCCAAACCATCTGTGACATCCCTGTGAAAATAGGTAGCCCTCTACATTTTAAACATCTCAGAGAAATGCTAGCTAGCAGCCAGGTTCCTCAGCTAGGGGGTTCCTCAGCTAGATTGGGGTCTCCTCTACTGCTGGGAAGACCTCATGCATTTCAGGAGGGGCAACCATAAAATTATCTGTAGGTTCAGCTAGTCTCTAGCCAGTTGGCCTCCAAGAAGAAGCAAAGTGAGTGTGTAAGACCACAGAATAGAAAATCCTTCCTCTTAGGAACAGATTCAAGCTTACCACTCTTTCAGAATTTATACACCAGAAAACTAAGATGCAGAAAGGTTAATTTTCTGTAACAGAGTACATCACTGAACTCTTTGTAAGACCTAACAGAGAAATGAACATGCCTGCTGTGTTATATTTTCTACATAAATGCTCTCAGAATAAATTATGAACACAACTCAAAATATTATAATTTAACAGCAGGACGGTTAAGACATTTTCTGCTTATGGAATTTTTTATTGACAGGAATCCTATTTATGAATAACTGCTATTTATCATAATTATTCTTTTTATTGATTGGGAAACAATTGCTTAAATAATACTTCTACTAGTAAATTATATACATTGCATTTTAAATGATATTAGTTCATGTGATATTAACTAATACTTTTCACCTATAGGAAATCCCTTTACTTTTGTACTCTTTGTGATGAGGACATACTTCAGATTTTTTTTTTCTTGAGACTAGGTCTCGCTGTTTTTGCCTGTGGAACTGCAGGCTCACGTTGCCAGGGGTACCATGGAATCAAGCGATCCCCAGCCTCAGCTTCCCAGGTAGCTGGGATTACAGGGACACACCACCACACCCAACTATTTTTTGGGGGACCAGGTCTCGCTACTTGCCCCCGGTGGGACTCGAACCACAATCCCTGTCCCCAGCCGCAGCTTCCTAGGCTGCCACCTACAGGCATACGCCACCATGCCTGGCTAGGACCTCAGATTTGCTGGGTTGTGGCCTCCCTGCCCTACAGCTCAGCCTGAGTTGTAGGTGAGGCACACCCACACCCCTGTAGTCAGCTGCACCATAACCTGGGGCTCTAGCAACCCCACTCTGCTGACCTGGTGGTTTCCATTTCCTGTGTCCCCCTTGTACTTGTGCGTGTTCATGAGGCCAAATGCACCTGACTCCAGACAAGTGAGAACCCCCCTGTGATGGGGGTAATGTGAAGCTGCAACTTCACCTCAAGAATCTCTTGAAAACAGGAAATTCACAAATTCATCCACGATGTGCTCGAACCTCCTTTCCATGGAAGGCATCTCTCCAGATGTTCTTATCTCTTTCTGCTTTCTTTTCTGGCTTCTCAGGCTGCACTGGAGCTTCCCCAGTCTGGTTCTCATGTCTTAGCTTCTCCCCACTCTCATCCTGACCCCAAAGCATCGTTCTTGGTTTCAAACAAAACTCACCCCTTATTTTGGCTCCTGACATCAGTTGATCAAAGCAAACAGACCAGTTCTGGAAGAGATGTTTGCCCTTTATTCATTCATTTTTTTTCATGTATCCATTCATGCATTTTTGCCTTCAGTCATTTCTTCTGTTCAATAAGCAAGAGCCCCTGCTGGAGACTGTCAGGGAGGAACAGGCATGAGAAGACCTGATAAGCTCCTCTATCTAGGAGCTTATCATTGAGCAAATAAGCCATAAGGAGAGCTCCAAAATGCTAGAGAGTACTTTAATTGCCCCAAATCTTTACAACACCCACATATACAGTAAATCTATAATGTAATCTTCAGTAAAAAGCTAAGTATTCGCTATGTAAAATCACTTTCTCCCCACCCACCCCTCTAAGTACATTGCCACTCCTGCCTGCTTTCTAGGTAGAATTGCAGACTCTGCCCCCATATAGCGTAATTCAGTCACTCCACAAAATCAATCGAATTGTTTGCCAGACACTTTCTAGTGGCAGGGATCTAGTGGTGAAAAAAAGTTTCCTTCTTTATTATCCTCTAGCAGCAGAAGATGAAAGAACCATCAACCAGGAGAGCAAATCATTGAGTCCTGAGCAACATCCAACTGGCAGTGGAGAAAGCAACTCTCATTTCAGATACATGGAGTGTTCCAAGAGGAAGGGGCCTCTAGATACATAATGTGGGGTGTTAACAAGTGGGGATGCATATTCCAGCCTCTATGCTGGCTTCTAGGATAGTTAGATGATCTTGTTCCTTGTGAACCTCGACACTAAGGTCCCTTAACACCTGACGTGTCATGAGAACTTGATCAAGCATCTTCCAAGCTGGAGGCCCATTGCTGAGGGCACTGCAGGCTTCAGGCCTGCATAGTAAGGGGATGTGGAGAATGGAGGCAGGTGGGGTCCTTGTCCTAGGATGTCACAGCCACAGTCCCGTTACTCCACCTTCTGGATCTCTCCTCATTTGCAGGAAGGGGAGACTTGACTAGGTTTTCCGTCAAAGAACTTGCCTGTGTGTTCTCATACTGGCCATTGCTGGTATGGAAGCCGTAAGGCAGCCCTGCTTGGCACATTGTTTCCCGGTGTGGGCTACAAGCATAGAACTTAATCAGCTGAGCTTGAGCACTATGTGGGGTTCTTGGGGTTACTTTGCAGGTCATGGGTTCTCACCGGGCTGGCCTGGATCATTCTCAAGGAGTTTTGAGAGCTACTGCTCAAAGCATGCTGTCCTGATGACTGCCACCATCTTCAAATGGTTCTTCCCTGTCTTGGCTTTTTGGATAAAGATACTTGAGAAAGAGTGTATATCCCAAGGATTAGCTGATGATGCCATCCAACATTTATATGAACACGATTGATGGGGGGTGATAATGTAAATGCAGAGAAACGGTGCCAGACACTATACTGAGTACTTTTTATGAATTTGCTCATTTACTCTTCACCACAGCTTCATAATGCAGGTTCTGCCATTATTATCTTATAAAACAGAAGCTGCAGCAGAGAGAGGCCAGGCTTGCCAAAGGCTCTGTGGGAGCTGTTCTCTGCTTGGCCCTGTCCCCACCCCCACCCCCTCAGCGGCACCTGGAGAATAATTGTATTTCTCTTTCACCCACTCTGGGGACTGGGCTTGCTGGCAGGACCAGCAGCAGTGAGTGGCACTGGTTCATAGATGTGTATCAGGTGACAGTGGATATCCAGGCATGTGTGCCCTGTGGACCACAGTGGAGATGTCTCCTGTAATGTCACCACTATGCTGGGGATGTTGAACTTCCAAAGGCCTGGGAGATTGCCCATTCACACAGTGACCTGTGACCTGTGGCACCCCTCTCCCCTGGGTGATTCTGCTTTTGTCTACTTGTCATCTTTCAGACTTGAGGGTTATGATCCCTACTTAAACCTCCTTCAACATCCTCCAGACTTCTTAACACAGACAGGGCCTTGGGCTCTGACCTGGGTTCTCCCCTCAAGAACATCTGTCCCTGGCCGGGCATGGTGGTACATGCCTTCCTACTATGGATTCCTCCACGGGCAAAACCCAAACATCTTTGAGTGGAGTCTTGGGTGAAACATAATCATTTTTCCTTCCTTATACTTCAAGTGCATTTGGGAACTTGCCGATTATCAAACAGGAACGCCTGTGGCGTGGGGCAGGTGGTGTGGCACAGACACTCTGACTCTGTGAGGGTACTCTGAGGGGATCCTGAGTACTACTTGCTGAAGACTCCCCAGCACTTTCCCCCTGCATCCCAGGAAGTGAGTTAGGACTGGGTCAGGGTCTTCCCCCCAGCTCCCACACGATGCATGAAAAGTCCTCTCTTTTAGAAAGTGTTCTAAGCCATCACATTAGAGGATTACTATTCACAGTGCCAAAACATGTCTTCACTTCACAAAAGGATTAGTGACGGGACTTTTTAAAATAAAGAGTTTGCTTTCTCCATTGCTTAACAAGCTTTCTTATTTCTTAAAATATGGTTTCATTTACAGAGTTTGCTCGCGCACAGCACTTCTGGAAATCATCTGTTGTATGAAATGAGATGCTTCTAATAACTGTCCTTTGTTCTTTTGCTTTAGGCGTTGAGTGTCTTGCCTGTTGCGTGAACCCACAGTGCCTCTGGTGGGCTTGGAGGGGTGGAGCGCAGGGTGGGGTACACTCAGACAATAGGCTCCTAGCTGGTGGATCAGGTGAGTGAGGAGCAGGGGATTTGGGAGAGTTCACAGCATGTTCAGGAAAGACAGAATCTGGCACAGATACCCAGGACTAAGCCTGTGGGAGACAGGACAGACAGAGCCACGACCTGGACTTCTCCTGGGGAAACACAGCTGTTAGAAGGTCTACTGCCCTGACCTATTCCCATGAGGTTCTCTCTTCCACTTCCATGAAGGGCTTCCCTTAGACAGCATCTCGGTCACCTGTGAGGGTCTGGGACATGCAGCTCTTAATTGGATCTAGTGGGCCAGTCTGTGGGATCTGCCACAATGGTTTACTGACCAGTCCACCAGCCCTGTAAAATAAACCTCAGAGGCTGCCAAAGGACTCCAGCAGCTAACTGGCATGAGCTTCTGGTGGGTCCTCAGGAAAATGAGGGTCTGCAGGAAGCTCCCCAGCTCTCCCCCCCCATCCCCCCGCCCCATACACACCCACACACCACAGTCCCTTGAAAGGAAACAATTTCTAATCAGACCTAAATGCTGGGTGCCATATTCAGCCAGTCCCCAACCAACTAGTGGCACCATCAACCCTGCAGCCCCCCTACGCCCCAGTCCTGGCACATGCAGGCCCCTGCTTGCCCACCAACCGATTCCCAATCCCAACTGTCATCTGTCATTACTATTCAGTTTAGGAAAACTGGATGGAAATTGGCACCCCTCTCCCCTGGGTGGTTCTGCTTCTGTCTACCTGTCATCTTTCAGACTTGAGGCTTATGATCCCTACTTAAACCTCCTTCAGCGTCCTCCAGACTTCTTAACACACACAGGGCCTTGGGCTCTGACCTGGGTTCTCCCCTCAAGAACATCTGTCCCTGGCCGGGCATGGTGGTACATGCCTTCCTAGCAGCAGCCTAGGAAACCATAGCCAGGGCCAGGGATTGTGGTTCGAGTCCCGCTGGAGGTACGTAGTGAGACCTAGTCCCAAAAAAATAGCTGGGTGTGGTGGCGTGTGCCTGTAATCCCAGCTACCTGGGAAGGTGAGGCTGGGCATTGCTTAAGTCTGTGGTACCCCGGGTAACGTGAGCCTGCAGTCCCACAGGCAAAAATAGTAAGACCTAGTCTCAAAAAAAAAACAAAAAACAACATTTGTCCCCATAACCCCTCTAGATCTTAGCAAGAAACTTGTAGTTCCCTTAGCCCATTATTCTTGCCTTAGGGATTTTTTTGCTTGCTGTAAAGTTTAAGTTTGGATATCCCTGTACCTCGTACAAACTGCTTCTGGACTAAATTCACCAGGATGCTTCCTGGGACAAATCTTCACTATCCAGACCCCTACCCAAGGCCCCACTAAGGGTCTGTTCATGTTCCCTGGTACCAACACTTGGGCCTGCCTAGCGTTTTCATATATATAACTTAGCCTCCTTTGTAACTTGTTTAAGAATAAGTTTCTCCTGTGCTCTGGGCATCTCCACATTGCAAAGAGTACAGCAGACACTTGATATGACGTCTGTTGAATGAATAAGTGGCATTTCCAAGGACTGTGTCCCTGGGCTTTTGAGAATGGCTACTTTTCTGAATCTGTAGAGATTGTCAGGCCAGCAGATGATAGCCAGACTGCTGCAGCAGGAGCAGTTGCTACTGTCTTAGGAGCCCTCAGCCTGACACCTCACCCCTGCAGGCGTACTGCCAGAAATGGCTCTGGACAGGTAGTCAGAAGGGACTGGGGGTTGCTAACAAGGTGATCTGTGGCCCTCAGGACTGCATTTCTCTGCTAGAAATTGTCCACCCACAGTGAAAGTTCCTGAGCGTATGATAACAAAAGACTGTAGCAAGCTACATTGAGACATTGGTGCTGAACCCATCTAGTCCTGTCTCCTGACACCTAGCCAGGTCACTAACTCCTAACATGTTCACAGACATGGGTACATGTTACGTGGCCTCACCGGCATGATTACACATGCTGTGCTGCTTCAGAGTCACTCTAAGATACCAACACTCTGAATGTTAAACAAGAACACAAGCAATACCTCTTGCTAAGGTCACACCTGGCTTTTGCAGGCTCTGTCTGAACCCCATTGGCGTTCCCTGACTCGCTGGCTTGCTTTCACATATGCTCCTTTTGCTTAAAGTGAGGGCCACCTTTGGATTGCATCTAGCCTAATTAAAAGAGAGTGTTTCTTGTGGGTCAGTACTGGGGAAATGGAGAGCTTTATTCTGCACTAGTGCCCGTAATTCGGGGGATTGGACCCCACACACTCATGCTCAGACACTTTTAGGTCCTAACTGCCCAACCCTTTGTGGCGCCCAGCATGTCCATCTAAGCAGGTGCACATGTTGGGGTGATGCCAGGACTTACTGACATGCTCAGATTGAAGACTGACTACAGGCTGTGCTCGCTCCTTTCAAACAGCACAGCAGTTGAGGCTTGAGTTACATTAACCATTACCACAGATGGATTATATTTCATAACCATAGACCTACAGACTGAGCTTGAGTAAAAAGCACTTCCAAAGACATGGAAGCCTTTCCTGGATATCCGAGCTTTATTGCTTTGCCTTGGGGTATCCCTGAGTCAGTTCATTAAAGGACATTTTTTTAATTTATTTTTTCTATTATATATAAATAATTTATTTATAATGTATTTCACATCATTGTAATCCCCTGGCGTCACCCACCACCTCCCCTTCCTGGCCACTCCAGCTGGCCCCTCCCCTCTAGTTGTGTACTTTCATTTGGTTGTCCATATATTAGTGAAACCATTTGGTTTCTGTCTTTTTCTTTCTAACTTGTTTCTGCTAATATGATTTCTTCTAGGTAGATCCATGTTACCATAAAATCATCAAATTTGTCATTTTTAATTGATAAGTAATATTTCACATCTTTTTCATCCAGTCATCTATTTTGGGAAATTTGAGTTGTTTCTATGTCTTTGCAATTATAAATAGTGCTGCAGTAAACATCCGAGTACAGGTGTCCCTTTGTACCCACATTGAGTCTTCTTTGGGTAGATTCCCAGAAAAGCAATTGCTGGGTCAATGAAATTTCCATTTTCATTAGTTTGAGTGTCCTCCAAACAGCTTTCCATAGTGGCTGGACCCATTTACAGTCCCACCAGCAGTGTAAGAGTATGCCTTTCTCTCTGCATCCACGCCACCACTTGTTGCCTGTTTTTTTGATGTGGGCCATTCTTACTGGTTAAGGTGGTATCTCAGTGTGGTTTTGATTTACATTTCCCTGATTGCTAGTGATGTTGAGCAATTTTTCATATGCCTGTTGACCATTGGTATTTCTTCTTTGGAGAAATTAAAGGGCATTTTGACATGTAAGATTCTCCAGGTAATGCCAATCTGCATGAATTCAATGGTAGGGATCATGCTTTTGCTCCAAAAATAGACTTTAGAACTGAAAGGGAGTTAGAAGTTGGAAACATCCTGTTTTTAGACTTTTTTAACTGAGTAAATCATTCTTCAACACAAGTTTATCCAGAATTCCAATAAATGAAGCAGCTCATCGCAAAGCTATTGCAGGAAAGGGAGAGTAGGGACAAGCCCACCCATTTCCTCAGTTCCCCTCATGGTCCCGGTAAGAAAACCACAATCCTTATCACATCCATGCCTGCTGATGGTGCCAATGGGCATCTGAGCCCAGGGAGCACTAGCGTGCCTGGGAGAAAGCTGCTTGTCAGGCAGAATCCTCAGTCTCAGCAAATTAACCAACCGTGCTGGTCCCAGATTCACCCATTTATAAAACTAGCTGTGTCAACTTCAAGTAGTTGAGAGTACTGAGTGAAATGCTAGGTATGAAAGCTCAGAGCATCCTACTGGACTGCAATGCTCTCATTTGATTCCATTTTGGTCCAGTCAGAGCTATTTTTTATTGCTCTTTCTAGATCTTCCCAAACACAGCAAATCTCAGCAGGATTCACAGAGTTAGCTAGCTGTGCATTTCTATTAACACTGGAATTCTTCAGATCTGCTGTTGTTTGGTCTTTAAATTTCCTCGATGATAAGTACTTATTAAAGAAAATCTGGAAAGTACATAAAAGGAAAATAAAAATTACCCAGCTTTTCTTCCTAAACAAAGCCTTCATTAATATTTTGGTCTGTTTCCTTCCAGTCTTTTCCCCCCCAGTGTATGTGCTTGTATGGAATATGAAAACACGATTGTTTTGTTTTGCTCTTTCTTGCTGGTGGGAAGTTTTGCCAAATCTCACCTTTCAAAACTAGTTGTTGGAAGCCGGTTACAGAGAAGAGGAACAGATGTTGCTCGTCTGTTTCACTCAAACTGTAACATCAAACCTTCCCATAGCTGTAAACACTCTTCTCAGATTAAGCTTGTAAAGTATACCAATTTCTGGGAAGAGTCCCAGCCTTAAACCAGCTCCCCTTTTCTCAACTGACATTTGCCAAGCCCCGTCTGAGTCTTTTTGCCTTTTATCCACGTTAGTCACTGCCTTCTCTTTTCTAGCATGGATTTGTGGTTTGGCTTGGTGACCAGTCTGCTTACAAAATGACTTGCAAGCAAGATTCTTGACTCTCCCTAAGTAGGGAGGCCCGCTTGATAAACAGCGAGTCCACACCTCTCCACCCAAGACTACTGCCTCGCCTCTTGCTTCCCACCCCCTGCCTGTCCTTTGCGCTGCTTTCATTGCTCCAGGACCACAAATGGAAAATATGGGATCTGCAAAGGAATGTATGGGTTCAGAAGTACAGAGGGACAAAATTATGAAAAGCAGAGCAGCTTAGAAGGAGGGGCCCTGAGAAGGAAAAGGAAGTTCAGAGCGGGTGGTAGAAATAATCCAGGCTTGACCTGTATTATGTCACTTGTATAATATCGCTCAGGGTGAGCCCCAAACCAGGAAACCAGGAGAATCAGCTTTTCCTTGTTTCTTGGACTGTTGCTACTGTGACCCAAGCTCTTGCTGATACTGTTGGGCTAGTTCAGTTATATTGTAGGCTAAAAGGGCATTGTGTGGGCTGGTCTCCATTTATAACATCATGTCAGTGGGAAAATGCATTCCAAGTTCCCAGACAGCCAACTCAAAGCTTTTGGAACACAACCCAGTGGTAAGGGAGAGACTACAGGCATTGTCCTGAGGGCCAGTCCTGAATTGTTCCTCTGTATCAGGAGACTGGCAGGAATTTCCAGGTGCTCCTATTTCCTACAATATGGACCTCACTAGGTATTTCTTTGTGTATATACATATGGGTCACCCAGAAGGAAGTAGGAGTGAACTCCAATAAACCTGTGGTTGGGAATGATGTAAAATAACCAAACCCGTGATTTCAATGGAAAATAGTTTCTATGGTGTATTACTGACCCATTCAGATAATTATGCCAGAATGAATGATAGTCATAGGGCTTCATAAGATACATCGGCAACCGTATGATGAAGAAAATGGCCTCCCAGTGGAAGACAAGTTTTCTCTGGTGGTGGGTTTTAAAATTGTCAGCAGCTTCCATGTGGAGTTTATGTCCTTCACGTTTGGCATGGGGTATTTGGGTGAGGTTATCCTTTCAGGTCTGTTCTTAGTGAGAGTCTAGATTCTGCCTGTCTGATTCCCAAACCAACCCCATTCTTCTCAGTCCACTTTCCCCCAAAACATCTCTTCATTGTGGAAAATTACACGTTCACAAATTGTATTTCTTTCCTCACATCAAACATATTCCCACATAGAGACAGATTTTGAAGTGATTTCATGGATGAATCATATCGTTATCTGGCTGTATTTATAGGAGCTGCCTTTAGACAAAGATTTTGGTGTAAGCTACATTAAGGTCCCTTCCTTCTCTGCCAGTTACCCTTGGAGGGACAGCTTATGGGTGGTGAAGTGCTGAGTGTGAGAGGGGCAGAACTCCAAGAACTGTTCTGATTTCACTCTTTCCTGTCAGCTCTGGGCCTTGTTCTGTTGATTGACATGTGGTGGAACAAGGTTCTGTTCTCACACTAGGAAGCTGACCCAAACCAAGATGGTGGCTGACGGTGTCTGAAGAGATGGCAGTGGGATATCTTAAACATTTATTGCTTGTGTCGTTGAGTTCCATGACTGTAATCTCTTAATTAAAATTAATTCTAATCTAGCTTTCAAGCTTTGTTTTTAGTGCAACAAATTTTTTTTTTTTTGGTAAGGATGTAGAAATCCTGCTAATATTTAATTGGCTTTTAAATTATTTACACATCAAAGTATTAATCTGATTGTTGTCTTTTAAAGAGCAAGTGCCCAGTGGTGCTCCTGGCTAGCTTTCCAGGGTTCTGAGTAGCTTGTCATTAGGGGAGTGATCATGGCCAGAAGTCAGGCCATTTCTGACTTGGGAACTGAAAGCCTTGGAAACTTGTTAATTGGCTCACCCACACATCTTCCATCTACTTCTGAGGTGTTAAACATTTAAATCTTACGTCCTTTGTTATCAAGAAGAATATCAGTTCATTAATTGTACACTCTCTTAGGAAAGGCCTTACCTTGAACCTCTTGTTATCTAGTAAGGAATCTTGTTTGATCTGTTCCATGCATGCTGGCTCAGTGGGCCTTGAAAAAGGAAACAGGAAAGATAGTTGTACCTGTTACACAAGATGAAATCCAGAGCTGACCATTGTGTGGTTAACAGCAGCCTAGGTAATTAATGCCCTTTGCCCACCAGGATATCTAGTTTGGCCATCTGCTCTGACCAGATGATGCCACAACTGTGAAATCATGTACATTCACTTTATGCCCTGGGAGCCAAACCAAAGACATGTTAGGGGTTTTCCAGCCATCAAGTTACAGGCTTCTAAACAGAGCTTACTTAAGTGAATTGTGATACTATGCTTAAAGGATATTATACCCCTCAAAAAAAATATATTTCTGTTCCTTGCTTAAGGATATAACTGCTGCTTCATTGATTCCTCAAATGCATTTTCATCTCCTTTTTTAAGCTCCTCCCCCATCAAACCGTCCTCTCTCCAATTTTCTGTCCCTCTCCTGTCCTCCCTAAGCCATGCCATCTACTCCACATCCCTATTGATGAGCTTTAGTAAGTAAATCTTTATGCTCTATTCTCAAACTGTGTTGCCTACAGCCTCTGCAAAAGTTAACAATTTTGAATAGAATGAGAAATGAGCTCTTGTAGCTAAATAAATCTGAGTCGTAGCATCAACCAAAAAGGAATTAGACTGGGCTATGTCCACAGTTCCTTACCACTAGTTCTGTGAAAATGAGAGCTTTACCTGTAACTTGAATAAACCTATTCATCTAGGTGCAAACTATAGCATTTAAATCATAATGCGTGCAATTTTGGACAGTATTCATATTGAGTATTTGAATTTGCCTCTTATTTTTAGTAGGATGTAGGACATAAATTAATATTTGAACTCTAAATATATCTGGGGGAAAAACAATCTAGACTTTTCAAAGAAATTGTAAAGTCCAACTTTAGTCTACTTTTAATTAATTTCAGCTGCAGTCCCACATTATCCAGCTCAATCTCCTGGTACTGGAGAGTTAATGCTGGTGTTTGAGCCAAACAGATATTTCTATTTTCATACACCATTTTAATGAGAATTCAGAACAATGATCTTAGAAAGAAAACATCAAGATTTTATCATTGCTCTCCTGGGACTTCTACGTAATTTTTTTTTCACTGGAGTTTATATAAAGATTCTTTTGGAGTGAACAGGCTATACCAGAATTCCTTTCTACTGGCGAGTCCGACTCTTTAAGCTCCCAAAATATGGGGCATCGGGTCAGGGTTTCCTATTTGTTTCACAGTCACACATATGGCCTGAACAATTACTTTACCCATAAATTAGGTGGCACAATGTGACATCAATGTTTCTATAGGTGAAAACAGGCAACTAACAGCAGTTTTGTATGGCTCATGTTCATATAAGATTTCAGTGACAATTAGGAGAGCATTTAGCTGAGTAAACATCTATTACTCAGATCCTCAGAGTCTTAATATATACAAGTTCAAAACACTATTTAAAGAAACCCACGTTATTGAGATAGCTTAGACAAAATGTGTCTCATTTGCTGCATGTGTATATGTGTGTGCTTGGAATTCAGTCCTGATCAAATGGCAGCCCTTAGCTAGTGATGGCCTTTCCTGAATCTGAAGCAGAAAAATGGAGAAAGATGCCCTGGGCTACCACCACAAAACATGCAGTTTTCTGAGCAGTTGTGATGTTTATTACCATGTCAGTGACATTTTTGAAGTAGGAATGGAGCAGGTCGGAGCACACTTGCTTCTATGTGAAAAAGATATTTCTTTTTAAGAAAGTTACTTAGCATTAGTTGTTAGTCCCCCCTTCTACAGGACAGGGAGAAATTCAAACATCACTGGGTCACCCTCCCCTATCCCCCAAACTGTGGAAGGGCTTGGAGTCTCATGAAATGCTGTGAATATGGGGAGCATTCATTCTTTGGTGTGATCTGACACTCCCAAACCCTTCCCCCTCCCTATCACCATGGTCCCTATTGCCCCTCAGAACTGAAACTGCTCTGTGCCTCATGTAGCATGAATTTCATCAGAGTTGGGAGTCTTATTCCCAGACATTGATGGGGTGCAAGGCATGGGTGCCTTTGTTGATGAACCCTATTGATGTCATCTCTTCTACACTGAGGGCAACTCTTCTGTGCTGGCTCTACCAATAAGGTCCTGCCCCTCCTAGCTCTCTGGGACACTTAACAGAGGTCTTTTTGGTGGCATACTGAGCCGATAGTAGAACACAGTCAGGCCTCTTTAGGGAAAAAACTTGAGAGATAAAATCCAAGTCATGGACTATTTATCTTGCCATGGAAGTTATTAATTAGTAGTAGCTAATGTGATAGGGAAGCATCTGATTCAGTAGCCACTCGACCACATATGGCTATTTAAATGAACTAATATTAAAAATTCCACTTTTCAGTCAGCTTGCAACATGAGCACTCATTTACTATGTGGCAAGCAGTGTCCATTTTGGACAGCATAGATATAGAACAACTCCGTCCCTTGGAAACTTATTGTAATATGCAATACATGTTTTTCCAGACTCAGTTGAGGGTGTACCCACTACTCTCCTACCTTATTTTCTTACTCAGTTGGCCTATTCAATAACTTTGTGACATATGACAAATTAATTTTTTTTAATGGTGGTAAAATGCATATAACATGAAACTCACCATTTTAACTATTTCTAAGTTCAATGGCAGACCCTTCATATTGTTGGGCAACCATGCTCCATCTCTAGGACTCTGTTCATCTTCCACAATTGAACTATTACCATTAACCAACTCCCCATTCCTTCCTCCACCCCCATCCCCATTCAGTGAATGACCTGGGTTATTGTGAATTGTGATGTTTCTGCCTTTTGGCTGTTGTCACTATTACTGTTACATCCATCGGTGTACAGGTATCCATTCTAGTCCCTACTTCCAGTCCCTTTGCTGTATACTCAGAAGTCAAATGTCACCTCATAGTAATTATGTTCAATTTGGGGGAGAACGGCCATAGCCTGTCACAGTGGCCGTACCGTTTCATGTCCCTACCACCAGTGCCCAAGGGCTCTTATTTGCCCACATCCTCATGTGGCTCACATGGATTTTGATGGGCAGTGGTAAATTGCATCCTTATATTTTGGTCTTAATTATACAATGCTTAAGAGACTTAACCATCTCTTCCAGAAACTGTGTAGAGCTGGCATCATTATTAGTAAGTAGAAGGAAATTAGTGGAGAAATGGGTAGGCAGTGGTGGCTGCAGTAAGCAGATTGTCACAGTCATTCTTGAGGGAGCAGTCATCATGGGGTGATGTGGTAGAGCGAGGTGGACCTTTGTCCATGGATCTTCCATGTGGTCCAGCATGTCCCTGAGGTACTCAGTCACCTAATATAAGACTCTCCATTTCTCTCAATGGGATTTTGGGGTTGCCTTCCAGAGAGGAGCCTTGGATTTTATGTAAACGCAAAGTAGGACTTCTGTTATGGCTCCCTTTCCCCCAAGGGGGTGTCAAGAAGGGGAGGTGAGGTCATAAATGGCTGGTTTGGTACAGTGGCCTGAGATGTGTATAGCTAGCATCAAGTGCCAGCTGGCAAAGGCAGGACTGCCCCAGGAAACTGAGCCTGAGAGCAAACAGAGATGAAAGGAACCTGCTGGAACAACACCTGCATACCAGGCCGTCTTTATAAATCAGTGCTGGCAAAATAGCAGAGCCAGACTTCCTCAGCTTAGTGAGCGATTTTGTCTTCGCAATCAGACACTAGACAAGACACAAATACAGGATGACTGTGCTTGCCTGCAGCTAGCTCTCCCTCCTGGCACACTCCACTAGGGGCCGATTTTAATACTCCTTTCTTCTTGTGGTGTTCTTACCCCATGACGATATCCCTTGATTTTTCTCTTCAACCCTAAGTAACATCCCCTGTCTGGAAAATGGAAACGAGGAAATAATAGTTTGGGAATTTGGGTTTGGAGGCACATGCTGGCCAGGTGTGGCTTTAGGTAGCGCCAAGTCCTTACAAGCTGTGGGTCCATTACTGAAATGCAGGACCCACCTCAGATTGCTATGGTTGAGCTCCATTACCAGCAGTAAGCCTGAGATCTGTTTAGGGTAAGAATTTATTTTTCTCTTGTCTAAGGAAGGGGGTGACCGATGAGGTCTCCACAGCCTTGTAAAGAAGCCAGCAGCCATAGCTGAGGAGCTGTGTTCCACTGTGCTCAGGAAGGCCCTGGGCCTGTGAGTGGAAGGGCATCCTGGTGATCCAGGCTTCTCGGCCTGCCTTTCACTTTCAGACTTTCTCTCCAGTTGGATCTCTGTTATATCAACAAGGCTAAAACAGGGCAGCACTGCCTGTGGAGTCACTGACAAGTCTCGAAGGGTGGTCCCCTTGACCAGGCACATGTGATTGTTCTGTTGGTGTGACTGTGGTCTTCGTGCAGCAATGTTGTCATGGCTTCTTGAGATGCGTACAACACCATTTTTTCTTCAATTTGTCCCCTCCAGGGAATTGAAGTTGGATGGAGGGAGACAATCGACAGGGGCTGTGAGCTTGAAAGAGATCATTGGCCTGGAAGGCGTGGAGCTGGGTGCTGATGGGAAGGTAAGACCACCCGCTTCCAGTCAATGGGTCTGTGCTGATAGCACCAGGCCCAGGAAGCAAAGGAAGACTGGTAGGTCACAAACTCACTTGTGGAGGAGAAAGCCAGGCTGGGGTACTTTCCTGGGTGTGTGACATCAGCCTATCCACACTCTTCCCCAAGGTGCTGACAGATACCTACCAAGCCAGTGGTAAGAGCTGGCAAATCAATTTTAGTGCTGTGTACAGTGGAGTATGGGCTGCTTACCAGGTTGTCATGCACAATCACACATGGGCATATCCTGGGACAGGGTGACAGAAGGTGTGACCATGTGTTCCTAGGCAAACAACATAAGTAAACTATTAGAGAGTTACTTCAAGAGTCCTTGAAGCCTCAAGCATTGACCACCAGTCACATTCCTCTTGCAGCCAGAATTCACTGATGGGTTGAAGTCTGAGCAATCCAGGTTGAAAGATGAACCTGACATTCTTGTGCTAGATCCAGGGAGTCTTCATAAACCCTCCCAAAACTGGTTTATGGAAATGATGCAAGTGTTTCTTTGGGGAAGCTGTCCCAATTCAGTTTACTTGCAGCTGAAATGGTGAGGTGACAAATGGCCTTCCTTCCACTTCTCCCCCCTGAACAGCTCATCACCCCTGTGAATGGCTTCTGCCCTGACCTCCTGATGTTGAGTTACATGCATCAAATTTCCCCAAGCAGGTGAAACGAAATGCACCAGTTTGATTTTATTCTAGGAGTTCAGTGTCCATAGAAGAATTGGGGTTATGGATTAGGGATGAGGATTGTGGAAAGTATCCAGCTCTGTGTGTGGGAACCACAGAGGCCAAGGTCTCTTATCAGAAACTCTTGAGACAGTATGTGTTCTGGAATTTTGCACGGGGTAGGTGATAAGACATAATTTGGTGCATGCCTCATGTATTGTGAGATATCCTAACAGTTTCTGACCCAGAGTTTGTCAAACATAATACGAATATTTACGCCAAATGGTCTAAGTTAAAACTAAACAAAGCCTCAAACTGGTGGGTTTAGGTTTTGGCACAATTTGGCAAAGATGAGTGCCAGAACAAGCTTCATTTTTCAGATCTCATTGGATTTTTGAATTACAGATATGAGACTACGAACCTGAATGTAGCTCGGTCAGAACACAAGCCTCATATGAATAATCACTTGCCTGTGTTTGGTTTTATTTTCTAGACTGTCTCCTATACGCAGTTTCTGTTACCCACAAATGCCTTTGGAACCCGGAGAAACACTATAGACTCCACCTCCTCCTTCTCCCAGTTCCGTAACCTGAGCCACCGCAGCCTCTCCATAGGCCGGGCCAGCAGCACCCAAGGGAGCCTCGACACAGGTAACCACTAGCCTGGCTGCAATGGGCAGGTGGTGCTTCTGTGTGGGTTGAGTCTCAGTGTGTGCAGTGCAAGGGACAGGGGCCACTGGAGCTTGTTGAGGTCCCCGTGGGCCAGCCCATTTTCAAGCTGTGCAGACTATGCACCAACCACAGGGTGACCTCCCTCAACAGAGATGCCTCAGTCACCAGCCTCCAAGTTCCCACAGGGAGAAACCCTAAGATCCTCTGATTCATGTAACACACTGGCTTCCCTGGCTTCTCTCCACCATTCAGCTCCTCATCTCAACAATACCTGGCTCATACTAAATTTTTATAGTGCTCTCTTTGGGCTTCCCCCACACACACACACATAATTGGGTCAGAAACACAGGATCAAATGTGAGAGCTTCCTTTGTGCTTATCAGGATGGGCAGGTGAGTGGACTCAGCCACTGAGGGAAGACTCGCATGCTTCCAGCTTTGCCCATAAACCTTTGTAAGAACTGACTCAAGGCAGAAAACACTTCATAAAGTAGTAGTATTTCTACTTGCAGAGAAAGTGTGGGTGGACATGAAGGTCTGTCAGCCTGTTTACGAGCTGAGTTTGGAAGCCCTGTCCTTTTTCAGCCACCCCTGGTTATTTACAGCCGATTGCCAGGCAGCTGCTCTGATGTGTGTTCACAGACACAATCGCTTGCCCAGACACATTTGCCCCAAAACCATGCTTCTCACAGGATGCAACTTGTGTCTATTCCTTGGATCTGTAGGTTTAGAAAATGAGCTTTTCAGTTCTGTGTTGTGTAGTCTGAGTGTTCTCTGCAAAGAACATGCTTTGAAGTGTGCTCAACTGGGTCAGGGAGATGAATACACCATTTTCCAGAATGGAAAAAATATCACAGCCTTAAATATCTGATGAAGCCTTTTGTGGGGGCACACACATCACTGGCATTCAGAGATGTCTCCGAAAAGCCCAAGCTAGCGATGTGACCTAAAGCCCGACCGTCTCCACCCTAAGTTTACCCTCGGCCACCTCCCTGCTGCTTCAGCTTCAGAGGGTCTGGGGTTCCTGAATGATCTTTTTGCATATGCTCCTTAGGTAGTGACCTGGGAGACTTTATGGACTATGACCCAAATCTCCTGGATGATCCCCAGTGGCCTTGTGGCAAGCACAAACGAGTTCTGATCTTTCCTTCATACATGGTGAGTAGTGGCAGAGATATGATCAGTTTGCTCACCCCTGCGTTGTCTGTAGTAGCTTGGGGGGTGGCATCTGACCTTCATAGTGGGACTGCTCTGCCTGGAGGTTGGGGGAGAGGAAGAAGTGGCTGAAACACTGCTGTGCTTGAGGACCAGCTTAAGCACTTCTGCCAACACTGCTTCCATCCAGAATCCTATAAGTAACCTGGCCGCTTCAGGTTCTATAAGTCCACTGCTTCAGCTACCAGCTCAGGGCTGGAGGCCCTCCCTTCTGAGGGAGTGTATCTTTATACACCGTGGACCCCTCGAGAGAGCAAGGCCTCTCACTGGCAGCACTAAGTTCAAATTCAGCTCTGTTTGGCATTCTTGGTGACGATGGCCCCGTCACGCACTCTGAGCAAGCATTTGGCACCAGGCTCTGGATGACAGAATTATCTTCTGGGAAAGTGAAAGTAGGACAATGTGGGTGTTAAACGCAAAACCTTTCCTCGCTGTTTTTATTTCATGGACCTTTCCTGTTTTTCCCTTTGTGATTTTGGTTTCTGCTTTTGGCCAACCCATCATTTCCCACCGCTCAGGAGGGCTGTGTGTTCAGACACCAGTGGAGCCCAGTTGGGTTCTGTGTCCTTTCTTCAGGTAGACATGGCCTGATCAGAGGCAGGTTGAGCCTGACTGCTGAAGGGGACTGGGAGTGATGCTGGCTCCCTGGGGGAAACCTGCAGTGCCAGACACAGCACATAAGCACCCAATGGGAGAGCCCTGATCCAGGATGCCCTCACCACCTCCAGGTCAGGCCAGGCTGAGCAGGCCCAGCCAAAATATCCTGCCTCTGCACTCCTCCCCAGTTTGTGCTATTCTCAGGAAGCCCAAGCCTCAGGAGGCACTTGGGGTGATTTTTCTGTTTCAAGCTCTTGTGTCTGCAGCAGCCAGAGTAGGACCCAGTCCCAGACACCTGAACACTCCCTGGGAGCTTAGAATTCTCAGCAGCAAGGTGCCACTCCCCAGTCTCCCTCCTCAGCAAACATTTGGCAAGTAGCTGACATCAGACAAACACCAAGCAGAATCCAGGCTATTACAATTACTTCCAGCATATATCTCCCTGTTGTTTGGCAAGTAGCCTAGGGATTTTTCTAATACTTTGGTGCAGGATGAATTACCAAAAGCATTTAGTTGAAAATTGCCCCTACTCTTCTTATTCCCCTATTCCTAACACAGAAAATCCAGAACCAGCTATATTTTTTCACTACATGTTCTGTTATTTACTTTTTTTTTTCTCTAGGTATATATAAAATACTTTTTTCAAATAATTTATATATATATATATATATTTCAGTTCTTTGTATTCCCCAGGGTTCGCCCACCACCTCCCCTCCCTGACCGCTCCCACCCATCCTCCCCCCTCCCAGTAGTGCACTTTAGTTTGGTTAGTCCTTAGAAGAGCTTCTTCCTATTGGTTGCCCCTAATAGGTGTCTGGTGAATCATCACCCCAATGCCAGGAGAGAGCAGCCTAAGGTGGACACTTAGGTCAGGATTCTTCATGTTGTGCACAGCTTTATTTATTAAAGCTTACCTTATTAAGTAATGTGGGCAGGAAACTGTGGTTCAGAGTCCCAGTGAGGCTATCACAAATGACAGACAGGAAGTGGGGGGCCTGGCTTAGCACTCTTCCCACTTGGTCTCTGAATTCCACATCACTCAGCACTCGATGGCAGAGATGCCACCCTCATTGAAGACATCAGGATGATTCTTTGGGTCATCAGTTCAACAAATTTCTAAGAAAAAAAAAATAAGAGGGTGAGATATTTTTGATAGCATTGCGGTTTGCTAGAGACTTCTCTACACTTATATGTCTGGTGATAACATCAACCCCTCCTTTTATGGGGTTGGACTGGTGCCAAATCTGATTTTTTTTTATTTCTTTAGATGATTTCATCGTGAGTAGCAACATTTTTAATTGTGGCAGTCTACATGAGTGAATCTGCACATGTGAATAATTTTTCCTTCTTGGACAGAGTGCTATGCCAATTCAGCATAAACGTCTAGCCTGCTTGTTTTAGGTTCATAAGTGGGTCATTTTTCATTTTACCACATTGAATCTGCAGCCTGTGCTTCCTATAATAGTTCACTTTTTAGAGAGTGAACTAGCTCATGGAAGGCATTGCCTGTGCCCCTCCATAAGCCCTAGGGCTCCTGTTCTGGCCACAGATGTTGGAACTTTAATAAAATGTGGGCCATCCACTTTTCAGCCTTCTTGTCTGGGTCCTTGACATGCCTGTCGTGTGTTACGAAGACCTCAGGTGACCTCCCCTTGACAAGCAGGTTGCATTGTCAGGTTGTTTCACATGTATTTGCATTGTGCTTGCAGGATTGAGAATGTGAAGGGGTGGATGTAAGGGCAATTTAGCTCTAATAGGCACTATCCCTTGGATTAAAAGGGTTCATTTGGCTACTCTGGTTGTTAGTTTGGCCTATTTTGAAAGTTCATATAGATGGAATTACATGCTATGTGAGCTTCCTCCTTTTCTTCTGCCTACCTTTATTCTTCTTCATCTGTCTTCTTTTACACAACTTAACAGCTCCTATTTCATGTTTCAGTAGTTTGGTTTCATTAGATCATCATCTATATATACGGACATTTGGTTTTTTTCCAGTTTAGGGATATTATAAATAATATTGCTATGAACATTTTGTAAAAGCCTCTTTGCGGACATATATTTTCATTTCTCTTCAGTAGATAACTAAGGACCAGCTTTCTGAGTCATAATGTAAGTGATGTTAACCAGCCAGCATCTATTTGGGTGCATATTTTTGTTCATGCTTGTGCTAAGTATAAAATAAAAAAACTGCCATTGCCACAGTTCAGTCATGACTTAAAGAGGGAGAGCTGTGGAGGTGAGCATTTTTTCTGAGGCTCCCAAAGCAGCCTGTCACTGACCCTCCTCCTTTAAAATTTAAGGGACCCCCCATTTAAAATTTACTATGTAATTGCAGTCCTATTTGTATTTTTAACGTTGATCCATGCAACTCACTCCCACTGCTTGCCACTGTGAAAGGGTGGCAAACTTTCACTAAAGGTGAACGTTTGAACTAGAAGAAAAATTCCAGGGGCAGGTGTGGAAACCAAACCACAGCTGCTTTGTGATTTTGGTTGATAAGTTTCTCGATGGTCACCACAGAACCTGAAAGTCTGTTGAGCCCCCAGCCGCAGGCAGGTTCTTGTTGGGCCTCCGCTTAATGACCATGTTGCCCAGTGTTGAGGGAAGGGTGGCGGCCTCATGGTAGAACCAGACGCTTCCTGCTCCATGCACCGCCTGACTTGTAATTAAACTTTCACTAGAGCTGTTATTTATCACTGGAAACTGGCAGCTAAAGTCAGTAGTGGTTTTACTTTTCTCACCCCTCTTTTTGGGTGTGGAGAATAATTTAGAGGCTAAAGTAGGTGAGAGAGCTAACGGAGATGATGCCAACAAAATGAACATTACTTGAATGGCTTTCTGGGTTTTTTCTTTTTGGGAAGACATTTCTCTTACTGTTTTGACATCAGAATAAAAGTAACAATCTTTATGATAGGGAAAGTATATGAATCTCAAGAGAACATTGGGTTGAGCTCCATGATCAAGCACCTTTTCTTTTGTTTACTCACTATTGTAATCCGTGTACTCATGGAGAAATGCCTTCTGCTTCTGAGTCTCCCCAGTGATGTGGGAATATATTTTAGACCCTAATGTTTCAATTTATAATGAGATGCTGAACTGTGGGAAATAAAAGGAAGATGAATTCCACCTTCATGTGGTGGATAACTGGACTCTGCTTTTTCCCTTCACCCCATCCCTATTTTTTCATTGAAGACTGTCTTCATGACAAAGGTAGGATGGGTTTGCTAAGAAGCTAAAGGTGCTTGAGACCTGGGACCCCTCCCTTCCTAGGCTCTTTTGGTTCCTCAGATTTCAAAATACCTGAAGCAGGTATGTGGGCCTGGGAGTTCCCAGCTTTAGGTACAATCTGCTGGTGTAGGAGATGAGCTGCAGCATCTCCGAGAACGCCAACTTTTGGTTAAGCATGATATTAAAATGCTGCGTTGTGTTGCGGTGGGTATTGTTTTCTTGGCTTTTTCCCTCGGTATCAACTTGATTAGATATAATTGACATCTCATATAATTCACCTCTGAAGTGTACAATTACATGGTTTCTCAAAAATTCACTGTATTGTGCATCTATCACCATAATCAACTTCAGGATATTTTTATCCTTCCAAAAAGAAACCCCTCTCCACCCCAAACCCCTAAGCCCCAGGCAACCACTAATCTGCTCTCTGCCTCTGCTGACTTGACTGTTCTAGACATTTCATAGATGTGGAATCACACACCATGTGGTAGTTTGTGTCTGGCTTCTTTTACTTTGCATGTCTTTAAGATTCCTGTATGGAGTGCAGCCATCTTGTTCGTGACATGAGTTGTAGTACAAGCACCCCACATCTGGACAGGTTCTTTGTTGGATCTAGCAGACAGTGAGAGTCCCAGGAGCCTTTGGTGGGTTTTATAGGCTCTGATGTTCTCAGAGAAACAGGTACACAGGCATGTCAAGCAGGAAGGCTGGCAAAGAGGCAGGGCTGGGCAGCGGGACTTGGAGAGGCAACCCCTCCAGTTATCTTCAGTTCTTTCTCCCCCCTCTCTCCCCTCTCTTCCCCACTCTCCTCTTACGCCCTCTCATCCGGTGCTTCCCTCCCAGGGTGATACCACACCTTTATCGCCGCCTCTCAGGCCCAGGTGTGCACACTTACACATGTGTTCACCCACTGGCCCAGGTGTGTACAATTAGGGGAAGGGAGCAACACAGATGCTGGTCAGAGAGACTCAAAGAGGAAAAAGCTTGACCAACTCATTTATGTAGTGTGTTGCCAGCATGTGGTAGCATTTAAAAATAATACAAAAATGAATGATTAGCTTTCTGTTTCACCCAGACTGGGTCTTGCAGCATCTGCAATGGGGGAGCCACCCATTCAGCTGCCTTGATCCAATACCCCATGCAACTGAGGAACCTCAGTGGAACCTGGAACAGCCTTGCAGATCTCCTTATGTCCTTTGACCATCACTGTAAAGCAGATGGTGGAGAAGTCAGATATAGAAACCAAGGCACAGAGTGCTTAAGCAGTTTGTGCTAGGTTGCCCAGCTGTTGTGAGGCAGAGCTAGGACTTATTCCCAGAGGGTCTGGCTCCAGAGCCAATGATCTTCCACACTGAACTACAGCACAGAGAAGCACAGACAGCTAGACTGAAGAGAGCTGTCTCATCAAGCAAAGGAAGCAGAGGAGGGAAAATCATGGGAAGTGCTCCCTCAGACCAAGACATGGCCAGTGCCCCTATCCAGGCTGATAGGAACAGCTGGGGCCCAGGGTACAGCAGGGTCACACAGCAGCACCATGATGAACAAGCACCACTGTTGTGGGTTGAATTTTGTCCCCCATAAGGAAGTTCTAGTCCCGTGGATATGACCTTTCTTGAAAATAAGGTCTTTTATAAATCTAGTTAAGGTCTGGTCATATGGAGTAGGGTGGGGGCACCTAATCCAGTATGTCTGGTGTCCATATGAGGAGACCTAGAGAGAACAGTGACCACATGAACAGACATACCAGGGGAGGAACACCATGTGAAGAAGGAGGCAGAGACTGAAGTGATGCATCTACAAGCCACTGTCTGGGACTATCAGAATCTAGGGGAAAGCAAACAAGATTCCACCCAGTGTTTTACAGGGAACTTGGCCTTGCTGGCATCTCAATCTGACTTCAAGCCACCAGACCTGAAGCAGTATGTGTGTGTTGGAGCCATTATAGTCTATGGTACTTTGTTATAGCAGCAACCGGAAACTAATACAACCACTTTCACATTCTCTGTCAGCCTAAAGGCACATGGCCTAGCATACTGATTTACCACCATTCTCCTGCCATTTTGAGTCTTGGAGGTATTTCATTGCCATAGAAGCCAACTTACACCACCCCCAAAACAGAAGCTAACAAACAAACTAGAATGACTGTATTTGGGGAAAGCTTCCTCACATAGGCAGCAGCAAGCCTCCAGCACCCAGCGTTCACAACTTCTTTTCCTTGGATTTCCAATGCAGCCACCTCTGATAAGGCCAGGCCCAGCTGAACTATGCTCACATGTACCCCTCTCTTTGCCACAATCCTCTGGAAGATGAGGAGGCCTGGGATGCTGGCTATTGGGGGTCAGGAAATCAGGAGCACTGACAGAAAGAAATGAAGGTTTACAGAGACCCTGCCTCCAAGTATACTACATCTAGCTTAGACAGGATTCAAAAAGTAGTCAGGTAACAGCTAAGTAGATGAGAGGTGGAGGACCAGCAGGCCTCATAGTCAGTACTGGGAGCAGTCATAAGACACGACCCTGTGATTGAAGCCCCACACAGCAAAGGTCACAGAACACTGCTTCTTTGCCTCTGGTTGGCACAACTGGGATTCAAAAGAATTGTCACCTAGAAGTTGAATTTGAGGATTTGGCCCATCCTTGCAGCTGCCACATTCCACCCTTGCTGGGGCCAGACACTAGACCAGTATCTCCCAGCATCCACTCACTAACCCTCCCTCTACCCTCTTCTCCAAGGTCCAGCCTGGAAATAAATATACATATCCACTCATCCTGTTGTCAAGAAAAGTTGGCCCCAACTCCATACCTGCAGAGCCTCTCCTGCAATGCCTGGGGATAGTGGTGGTGGTGCTGAACCCTCCTTGGACCACCTCTAGCAGGCCTGCAGACTGAGCTGAATAGTTGGTGTTCATGGGTGAATAAAGCCAGGACTGACAATGTGTCATGTTAGGGCTCTGGGGCAGGACTTGGCTCTCCAAAAACTGATGATGTTGGTTCCTTTAGGGAACAGAAGTTGTGCCTCATTCCATGCTTCTCCAGTAAATTCCAGTGACCATAATGCCATCCACAGAAGGAGCATGTGCCTCATTTACATTTACTCATTCAGTTAAAGCGGACAGATCCACTTCAGTTTAAGAAGAAAGTTATTTATTGCAGAGCGGCAGATAGCTTCAAGAGCCCTTGAGCCCTTGGGGAGACCCTAAGCTGAGAGTTCAGGAATGATCCCAAAGCCAGACCACCAGGGGGCTGCAGCCTCGCCTCATCTGTCATCAGGGTCCCGTTGCTAACTGAGAAGTGGCATTGACCACCAGCTCTACCTCCTCAGTCATAACTGCTGTCTCCAGATTCATGCTGCCCATACTATCTATACTGCAAAATGGACACTCAAGGACTGTGTGCACCCAGGACCCCTGCTACAACTCCTTTTGGTAGCAGAAGTGGGAAATGCAGCCTTTGTGTCAATTCCGCTTCTCAAGCCAGTGCATTTGATAGGGTTGTGTTTGAAATCATAGCTGCAAAGGAGTCAGGAAGTATAGCAAGGTATCTGGAAGGAGGTTTCCAAATGGTAGTGTAAGGATAAATATTTCTTACTGGGAGAATGAATTCTCAGGAAAGAAGATCCTTTGTAATGAGATTACAACCCATGCTGTGGAAAGGTGTTAGCTAGAAAGGAGAATGATTTGCATAAAACTCACCTGGGCTGCATCATAGCACAGACACCAGGGCCCTATTCTCACACACTGATTCTGGTACCACAGCAGAGCTACCTTCCCCTTTCTGTGCTTTCAATAAAATTCTCCAACATCATTTAAGTACATTCTGTTCTATCTGTCCAATCAAAGAGGAAGTTGAGGTTCAGGGAGGTAGCACTACCTTCTCCAAGTTGCTCATTCTGCAGGAGGGGAAACAGCCAACTCTTAGCCAGCTCCATTCCACCTGCTGACATTTCCAGCTACTTGGCCGTGCATGCGTGAACTTAGAAGCTGGGATGCCTGTGCTGACCCTGCCTTGGCCTGCAGAGGTCAAGAGCAAGCCTCTCTCCCCCCTGGCCCGGTGTCATCAGGTGAGAGAGATGGAACACAACTTGCAAACTTTTTCCTCAGTGGGAGTCTTTTTTCAAGAAATGTTACATGTTTCTGCATAAGAGACAGGAAAAAAGCAGCGCTGTTGTGGGGATGGATTCAGGTCCTCCCCCCACCCCCATCCTCACCAGGATGTCCTTGCTCGGGGCTTACAAGGCTTCCACTTCCAGTGAAGGCTGGTGACTCATGCTTGACCTGCTCGAATCTCTGCCAACATATGACGTTCCTCTACAGAGCAGCAGCAGGAGGGGCTGGCTGTGGGCATCCAGGGAGCCTGGGTGTGTGTGGCGGGGTGGCAAAAAAGGGAGGGATACTGGATAGTTAGGACGCAGAATCGGCTGGTGGGCCCAGCTTGAAGTAAATGTGTTTGATGTGGTCCCCATTCTGTGCCTGTTTCCTAAATGAGAAATTTTACATCCTGTTTGACCCAGAAACTTTTGTTTGAGATGAAATAGAGCTGTTTTTTTAAAGTAAGAAGGGAAACAAATCTGTCTCAAGGACTGCCCTGGGGGAGGTGTGCATCCTGCTGGACCTTGGCGGTGAGTGACTCCATAAAGCCCTGTGTGCTCCTCCCTGCCTGGACACATTTGCACACCGGTGCCTGAGGCCGCGTTCCCACTTCCCTACCCCTCACCGGCATGTGGCAGGTGCACGTGACCGGGACCAGATGGGCGCATCATGGACCAATCAGCCCCTTCCTGACTGGGCTGGGAGGATCATGGCTCCAAGGATAAGGTGTTAGCATTAGAACCACTGAGCTCATGGGCATCCGGAACTTGAGAAATCTTTGAACAGTTGTGGTGAACTCACTTGAGTCAGCATTGCTGTGGTCGACCTCTGCTTACTAGACAAAGGTGATATTTTTAAGGTTAGACTGGATTTGGATGTGATGGCTGTTTGCCAGTTCTTGGTTCCTAACTGACTTCTGAGGCATTCCCTGTGCCTTTTCTAAAATCATGTCCAACCAAACATCTTTGGGAGAGCGATGTTCACAGCACACTACCAACTCTTGCCAGAGCCACTCACAAAACCTTTGATGTGTCTCATGGAAAAGGCTAGGCTCCTGCCAAAGAAGAGGCAGCCCAGAGTATTGACCTTCTTATCTGAACCTGTAGTTTCTTCTTTCTCTGGCTTTGCCTGATGCAGGTTACTGCCCAGTTGCCAGAAGAGGCATCACGTGTTGTCTTGGTTCTTGGAAAGCATATTCCTGAGTAGAAGGGATGAAGCTGACTAACCATGGAGCACGTTTAATCAGGGTTCACAGGGTCAGGCACATGGGAGCACGGATGACCAGAGCACTCAGAAAGGGCTCAAAGAAGCTAGTCTTCAAGAGAGAATAGAATCAGAAAGCATGAATGGGGAGAAATTAGCATTTAAGGGACTGCTAATAATGCTATTATTACACAGAGTTGACCCTTGAACAGCATAGGTCTGTTCTGCACAGGTCCATTTGTACCTGGATTTCATTGTAAACAAGCAACACAACTTACAGTATCGGTACGTAGCACAGTACTGTAAGTGTACTTTGTCTTCCTTGTTTTTTTCTTTATATATTTTTTTCTCTAGCTTACTTGATTTTTATGTTATCAGGAAGGCTTCCTCTCAACAGCTAGCAATTAAGTTTAGGGGGGGAATCAAGAATTATACATAAATTTTTCACTCTGGGGGATCAGTGCCCTTCATCTGTTATTCAGAGTCAACTGTACATACAAAAGAATATCATTAGTTTCTAAAGGGAAGGAATCTTGACACTTGCTTATAACATGGATGAACCTCGAGGACATCATGCTAAGTGAAAAACGAAACGAAAAGGACACAGATACTGTATGATTCCATTGGTACAAGGCACCTCCAGTAGCCAGATTCAGGGAGGCAGAAGGAGAATGGTGGATGCCAGGGATGCACTTAATGCTACTGAACCTTATGCTTTGCAGTGGCTGAAATGGTAACTCCTATGTTACATATACTTTACACTTAAAAAATAATGTTTAAAAAGGATCTAACATGAATTAAGCACTTGCTGTATGCCAAGCTACACAGAGCACCTCTGGTGTAGTCTGAAAATAGCCTATGAAATATACAATGTTATCGTTTGCATTTTACAGAAGTGGAAATGAAAGAGGGCTGTGAAATTTGAGTCTCCCACGACTATTAATAGTCTAATGGTCGAATGTGTGTTTAACTCAGATCCATGTGAGTCCAAATCATACACATCAACACTGCATGTGTGAAACACAAGCACTGGAAAGGATGTTCTGCCCACCAGGCCCTGACTTCCATTGCCCAGAGGCCGGGTTTCTCAGTGTCACCTGGATCTGTGAGGACAGGAACTTGGCTTCCTGTAGAGATCTCTGTCCTGTTTCAGCTCCTGGCCACAGCTCTGTCTTTCCCCTTGCATCGTGGTAATAGAAGTCATAAATTGGCCCTAACTTGTGCATAATTTTACTCGTGCCCCTTATTTAAAGGCGTGACCATGTCACCTGATGTGTTACAGACTACAGTCATCGACTATGTAAAGCCCTCAGATCTCAAGAAGGACATGAACGAGACCTTCAAGGAGAAGTTTCCTCACATTAAGTTAACACTCAGCAAAATAAGGAGGTATGTGGGATCAGTGCCCCTCTGGACTTCCCCCAGACCTCTCTTTCACCATGCATGGAGTTCACACTGTGTATGGTGGTCCTGCCTCTGGTTCCTGGGAAGTGAAACCCAGCACATTCTGGGAAACGAATCTTGTCTGATGCCAGATGACATCGCTGTGAGGCAGCTGAGGGAGGTTACAGAAGGCAGAGTTCAGACACAAGTTGATGTGGATCTGAATTGAAGCACCTTAGGTGAAAGAACCCCATATCTCTAGCTTACCACTTCCAATGTATGGATACATTGTGTTCCCTTCTTTCTCAAATGTAGACAAAAGAGAAACAAGGTGTTATCACAAGGGTTGGTATAATTCTTCACCTCTCTGCCTGAACCTGACATCCCAGCGTTATCTGTGCTGTCAACTAAACAGTGAAAACAAATTCAGGCCCAGGTTTCCCCTTCAGCTCATGAGATTGATTTTGTGGTGCCCCACATTCGCCAGCCAAAAGGCCGAGAGGACCCACCCTACAGGCCCAAAGGAGAGCTGGCTTGGTAGTGTCAGGTCAGCCAGATTCAGCTGTGCTTCTTTGTATGTGTGGTTAGGAAAGTTATTCACCTACACAATACTGGAATATAGGCCAGTGTATACATGTGTGGGTGTCTCCTAATACTGATTTGTTTCTGGAATATTCCAGAGAAATGAGAAGAATTAAATATTCCCACTTTGTTCATTCGCTGGGCAGCTTTCCTAAGACACTGATGGCTGTGTGCATGCCCTGACTCCTGTCTGCCCTAGCCAGTGAGCATGGTGATATTCAGCAGCACTGATACCAAGTGCCTGATTTTCCTCTCTAGTCTTCGGAATTTTTAGTTTCCCTCTTGAACTCTGGTCAGCTGTCTCCTGGTTTCCAGAGAGACCTTTAGGCATCCGCGTGGGTTCAGTGTGTTCTCAGTGACATGGTCTGTACAACTTCAGAGGAGAATCTGAAGCCCCAAACTTAAGTTTGTTCCCCACTTTTAATGTTACTTTCTCACTTACTGGGATTTGATGCCATTCCATGTCACCCTTCTGGGAACGAGGAAGAGGGAATACTTTGGGGACAAAATAGTCTTTTCCTTTGGGGTTCCCTGAAACTCTTCAATTCTAACAACACTCTCTCCCCTCCTTCCTGTCTTTCTCTAGCCTGAAGCGAGAGATGCGGAAGCTTGCTCAAGAGGACTGTGGCTTTGAGGAGCCCACGGTGGCCATGGCCTTTGTCTACTTTGAGAAGCTTGCCCTCAAGGGAAAGCTAAACAAACAGAACCGGAAGCTCTGTGCTGGAGCGTGTGTGTTGTTAGCAGCCAAAATCGGAAGTGACCTCAAAAAACATGAAGTCAAGCATTTAATTGATGTAAGTGGTCCAAGTAAAGGCTCAGGGAGCATACTATAGTTCAGAGGTCACATCTCTCAGAAGAGTCTGGTTGGTAACCCTCAGCCTGGGAGAACTCTGATCCCTCGATGGGTAATAGACACAAGGGCTTTGAGTCAGCCTTCTGTGGCAGAGGTCACACACACATTTTAGACTGTCTTAGGGCAGAGGGATAATACCCTTTAGGTCTGTCATAAACATTTATTTTTACCAAAAGGGGTAAAATTAGTCTCACAGCCACAAAAGCCACTAAAGTGACAAGGGTCTTGTGGGTGATATGACCCTGAAAGTATTCATCAGACACTTTGTCTCAACAGACCTTGGCTTGCTGCAGCCTTGTTTCCTCTTCTTTGGGGAAGGGCATGAGTTTGACTGAGTGGTATCTCCTTTCTTTTAAAGGAGAGTCCCATAAAAACAAGGAAACAGTAAATATCTGTTTCAAAATACCATGCATTCATAGAAAATTTGGAGTAAAGCCAGAAGATCAGGAGTCAATTACTGTTAAAAAAAATGTTTCTTACTCACTGTTCCCAAGAGGAGGAGTGTCTTAGCTCAGACTGTCATAACAAAATATCATAAATGGGTGGTTTGCATAACAGACATTACTTTGTCAGTTCTGGAGGCTGGGAAGCCCAAGATCAAGGTGCCAGCTCCTTGGGCTCCTGGAAGGGCACACTTCCTGGTTTGCAGATGGCTGCCTTCTCACTGTGTCCTCACAGGAGGGAAGAGTGAGTGAGTAAGCACTCATATCTTATATGGGCACTGATGCCATCTTGAGAATCACACATAAACCTAATCACTTCCCAAAAGGCCACACTTCCTAATATCATTGCCCTGGAGGTTAAAAGGTCAACATAGGGATTTTATGGGGACACAGACTTTAAGTCCATAACCAGAGGGGGCAGACCACACCATATGGAGCCATGTGTAGAAGGACCAGGACTGGTGAGGAGGCAGAGGGAGAGAAACTGGCTAGGAGCTTCATGGTATCTGCAGAAAGGAATGAGCAAGGCAGGTGGTGAGCAGGCTGAGGACTGGCTAGTTGGAGTAATCTCAGCAGATTTGGGGGCACAGAGGGTTGTCCTTACCTGTTTGCTGTCTAACCCTGGGTGATGAGAGCAGGGGGATAGTAGTCCAGATGATAATGGATTGAGGTGGTGGTTGGGGTGTGGGCTTTGAATTGGCTGGTTTGCATGTGAATTGTGCACTCACAGGTGAGTGGTCCACTCTTTCTAGGAGGCGCACTCCCTCCAACATCACAGGGTCCCAAGAGGTCAATATCAGAATACAGAAAATTAAAACAGTGTCCCGTGTGTCTGTACAGCTGTGTTTTGTGGCAAAGGAGAAAAACCAGAAAAGGAGCCAATATAGATACTCCCCACTTTACAAACTATTCTTTTTTTTTTTTCTTTTAAGTTACCATTTTAATTATGTTGAAGTATCTAGCTCATTTGGTATTAAATGCATTCTTATTGTCTTGCGAGTATCACCACTTCCATCTGCAGAACTCTTTTAATCTTGCAAAACTAAGACTCTATACCCATTAAACGATGACTTTTCATCCCTTTTGACAACTTCCAGCCCTTGACAACCACCATTGTACTTGCTGTCTCGTGAGTCACTTTGTCTCTTTGTGTGTGACTTATTTCACTGAGCCTGATATCATCAAGGTAGCACCGGTCAGGATAATAGTGCACCATATGTATGTAACACATTTTGTTTATTCATCCAGTGAAAGAATGCTCTTCCATATTCTTTGCATTAGTGCTGGACTGATTTTAAGAAATGGTGCAAACCTGCTAACTTATACAGTAAATACTTTTAGATACATGGAAGTGATATTTGGAAGTGATACCAAATCTGAAAATCAATAGGTTTGTATAGATACTTGCTGAACCAGCAAGTGTTTAAAAGTAACAAATATTAAATTGTAAGTAATAGGTACATTTAATCATAGTGGCATAATATGCCACCCAGCAAGTTTTGGAAGTTTCAACACAGAATATAATGGTAATAGTTGACAAGCCACTTGCTGTAACAACTAACCTAATGCCAGATCCCAGGTATAATCGGAATGCAGTCACTAATTGTTCCACTGCAGCAGTAACAGCCATGTGGTAAGTTAAGGGTGGGCTGAGCTTTTGCTTAACAAAAGCTGGGTTAAGCAAAAGCAGAATGTGTCCTTGCAAAAATGAGACCCTCCTTACCCACCATCACCCTGATTGTTCTCTATTCCCAGCATCCCCCAATTAGAGGTAACCACGAAGCAGTGCAAGTAGGTCCCCCCTCAGCATGCAGCCAGTGCTGCACACAGGCAGCTATGTGCCCCCCTGAACCTAAGGCTGCCTCGCCAGGACTCAAGCCCTCACAGTGAAATGAAAAGTCCAACCTATATAATGAGCTCAGCCCACCCTCAACTTACCACATGGCTGTTACTGCTGCAGAAGACTTGTTCTATTTTCAGTGTGGAAGCCCCAGTAACTAGTTGTAACAGGTAGAGTTTGAGTTCCATTTGAGTTTGAATCTCAACATGGCAACTTCCTGCCCATGACCTCCAGGATAAATCACTTAGCCCCTTGAGCCTGTTTACTCGAGTATCTGTAACATGGAGGTAAATGGTCCTTGTTAGATGACTGGAGATTAAGTGAGATGGGATGTATGTGAGACTCCCTGTAGATTGTGGGCCCACCAGGATTAAGGGTGGATGTCCCCATTTCCTCCACTGTCCTGCCCATAATGGATTTCTCCGTAAATACTCATTGATGGCTAGGGAGGTGGTGAAAACTTAGGATTTTATTTCAAAGCTAAAACACTTTTGACTCTCTTGAATTTTGTTGCAGAAACTGGAAGAGAAATTTCGACTGAATAGACGAGAACTGATTGCCTTTGAATTCCCAGTGTTAGTGGCCTTGGAATTTGCCCTTCATCTGCCAGAGCACGAAGTCATGCCCCATTACAGACGGTTGGTCCAGAGTTCCTAGCACAGGCCCCTCAAGGGCCTGGGCCTGCATCCTCTGAGTGAGCAGAACAGCACTTACTACTGGAACTGCAAAAACAGAACTCAACAAACCAGACTTTTTTCCTTTCAACATGTTTTTGTGTAGAAGCAGTACTAGAAACTTTTCAGGGAGTCCTTGGTCTGGCTAGCCAAGATGAGCTTTGAGCCGTTTACAACTCAGCAAGGGAAGGGGAGACAAACACAGAGGATAGTGGGGCCTTTTCAGCTCTCCACTAGCAAAAACCCCTCAGTTGCCCACCCTACCTTCCTCCCAGCACACTCCAACCTGGCAAGAACATGACCTGGGGCCTTCTCTCTAGGATTCTGACACTCAAGAGTGTAAAGTGCTGAAGCAGAGCAGGAAAGAAGGAAAGACAATCTGCAAAAGTTGGGGGGGGGAAGCTTTGCAAAGATACCCACGCTGTGTCAAAAGCACGTGCCAATCTATTTTTGTATCAGCTGTTGGAAGTGCACTTTCCCCTAGAACGTGTGGCTGAGTCAGTGTGAGAGTGTGTGTCTGAGACCCTCATCAGCCCTAAACTCCCAAAGCCGGTCCACCCTTGAAGGAGCAGACCTCAGCCTGGGGCCATAGCCAGGCTGACCATCGGCCATCATTTGGAGGCTGTTTTTGGACAATAATTGCTCTCAGCACCAGCTGGTCTGATATCCTCACCCTTTGAAAATGACTCTGTTTCTATCGCTGCTCCTGCCACTGAAGGGACAAAGAAGACAGATCTCCAACACTGCCTGGTGGTGTGGAAAGGCACAGAGGGCACTTGGTGCCCTTTGATAACACATCGAGTGTGCGTGTGTAGCCTTTACACTTTGGCTGCTGTGGAAATGGCTGGGGGTGCGCTCCAGGCGTGTATTCCTGTGCTCTATGTTAGAGTGCATAATAAGCACATTTATTGTGCAATCTACATATATAAAGAAAGTGTTTTATTAAAATCCAGAATAGGGGTAAAACGCATGATGGGTGTTTTGAGGCTTTTCTCAGCTGGGACAGACTGTGTCCTGAGCTGAAGCTGAATGGATTGAGGAGGCATGACTCATCATCAGCACATCCCCAGAGCTGTTAGTGCAGAATTTTAATTGTGATTTGTACTTACTCGCTGGGATGACCTGGACTGAGGTACAGCACCATGCAGTCACCTCATACCCACAACAGAGACGTGTCCCTTGGGGTTCACCTGACTGAAGAAGCCTGTGGCAATTGTAAAAAGAGAATTAAAATATATATTGTTTCTATGTGTGTGTGCACCCACGTGTTAAACATGTCTCACGAGTCACTCCTTGCCCTGCATTGCTAATTCATCTCTGCTATCCACACCTGAGATTACATACACATCCAGAACAGAAAGTCAAGCAGGATAGAGAAGTCCAAGGAACACTTGGAGATAAGATAGCGATCATTACTTTTTCTGGATTCATATGCTGACACATAACATGCTGAAATATGCTAACATTTCAGAACTGGAGTCAGGTATGAGATAGCAATTATGTTGGGGGATATGATGGATGTTATCTCTGTTTCATTCAACTAACTTTTAAGGAGCACTTATTCTTTATGAGGCCAGTAGGGAAGAAAGTAGTTCAAAGTATCTCTTTTGCCTGAACTGCAGAATGCCCATGACCTGCCTCTGCTGATATCTGTCTTACAGCTCACTGAGCCACCCTGGTTCTCAACCCCCTAGTGGGTACCTGGCAGGTACATAGTAGAACACCTTTCTGAGAAGCAGGGCCACTGGTATTTAGAAGTTGCCTGCAGAGCTCCCCACCACCATCCATCTGCCCAAGTCTTCTGCCAGATTCAGGAGGCATCAGATAGCACGGCCACTGGCCTAGAGGGGAGAGGGCAGCTTGCATCATCCCTGTGTTTTACAATCAAGTTGGTATTTTTTAATCTGGAGTAGTTATGTTTTTCGTATTCATAAGATGGGTTTAAGTTGGTCTGTTATTCAAAAAATCTTAGTTTTAAGGCTTCTGACCTGTGGGTTTGTTGGTTGGGGCATTTGGGGGATTTTAATTTACTTGAGAGGGGAGCTGAGAATAAGATTTTATCAAGAGCTTATCTATATTGTGAGCTTTCTGCAGGCAAAAGAGGGTGAGAGAGGTAAAACCACTAGGAAAGACCCTGTGATGTGTGTTCCAGATATGTACCATCCTTGGGATTTGGTGGGGAGTCAGGGCGGCAGCCTGAGCCTTGGTGGAGAGGCAACCACTCGGCACACTATTCTAGAAGACATCAAGCTCTGCTCTTTGACCCTCCGCCTCAGGGGGGCAGATTGGAACCTTTGCAAACCCCTCTCAGCACCACCCTAAAGCCAGTCTAACATTTCCCATACACAAAACGCTGTGCAGAGAGCCACTCAGCCATCTGTCTAGCTGCTCTGACTTGATTTCCCCAAATCTTGCTTGCCTGGAAAACCTGGAGTTCCTCCTTGTCAGCTTGGGTAAGAAACAGGACCACAGGCTAGTGTTGCCACCGTGTGTTCTTCCCTCCCCCCAAACCCCCAGACCTTGGGGCCTGAGCTTGGGCAACCCGTGACAGAGCAGAAGTCACTGCTTTTCCTCCTTTCCCCTCAAACTTATATTAAAACAGGAAACCCACACCAAATGCAAAGCTGTTCTTTTTTTTTTTTTTTCCTGATGGAAAGTCAACTACCATGGTTTCTAACCTCCTCACCCCTAGGCTCTTTTTGGGGTAGTTCCTGACTTCTTACAAATCACTCTACCACAGGTCCTGCCCTGCTGATGTGGGAATGGGACGTTGGAGGCCCCTTCCCGTCGTCCCCCATACTACTTCCTGCCTCCTCTATCCTCCCAGCAGCCAATAAAACTGTTTACTACTTCTGCTGCTGAATTCTTTATCTCTCGCTTGACATTTCCTGTTCAGTGTGACTCGGCTGGCCCTCTCCCTCTGCTGACCCTGGCTGCCCTAACTCATTAGACCCCAAAGCCTTCCTGCCCACCCCTCCCACTCGCCCCCTCAGTCTGCAAGTGGAGCAGGGCAGCAGCAGACTGGAGAACAAAGTAAATTTGAGTCTGATAGTTTTGTTACCTGTTGATTGTGTTGTCTGTCCAGTGATAGACGTCCTTTGAAGAAAGGCATTGTGGGAGGAGGATCCCAGTTTTACCTCTCCCAGGAGTGGCTTGAGTTCACCTGCCCAGGACTCAGGCCATTTGGTTAAGGACAGTTCTGATTACAGAGGTTGTGGAGTGCTGATGGCCAGGAAGCCAGACCTCAAGACTAAATCTGGAGTCCTGTGTTGCTAACACCAGTTTAAGCAAAAGGGAACTTCTAAGCGTACTCCTGTAGAGTAGAATTTCTGTGTATATGGTCCAGGCAACACAGGGCTGGTTAAACCCAAAGACATACCTGGTGAGGATGGTGCTTACCTGTGAACCACTGGCCACTACCATCTTGCTGCCCAACATTTGGTTCAATCACCAGCACATCAGCATCAGCCAGGATTCACTGCAAGTGTAAAATGTGTATTTTACAAGATCCTGTGATGATTTGTATGCATTTAAGTCTAGAGGTCCCTTTCTGCCTTTTAATACTTTTTCTAGTAAATGATACCACTGATCACATATAGAGTTGTCGAAAACAGAGAAAGTTACAGAGATACCATAGATGGTCTTCAATATCAAAAATAATATTGCTGGTTTTTCGCTAAAAGGTAGTTCTGACACCCTTAGCTGACCCACCTAACATGTCTTAGTGCACACATTCAGAAAGGTCAAAGTTGGATTAAGTTACAGTTTACCACTCTTAGGTCCCACACACAGTTATCTTACAGTGACTGCCCCACCCAGTGTTTGTAAGAGCACTGTAAGACTAGGGTCTTAGAGTGTCCAGGGCCCATGAATGAAGACTTGTGATGGTGGTAAGGTGGGCCACTGAGGGTGCTGGAGCATGGGTCCCCTCTACCATAACTAAGGGGCTATACTGTCATGACCTGAAAGTCATCATGAATGGACAGAAACATTCACTGAAGTCCACCAGCATTTTTCAAAACATGTATCTTACACTGAGTTTTGTGGGTGACAGCAGGAACCCTTGACAACTGGGCCCTGAAGTTGTTTGAAGTTGTTCCAAAGGTTGGTGAGACACCATTGGGGGTGCAGAGCTCATACCCCTACTAGGTGCCATGCTACTGGCCTCCAGAAGGAGCCCCCAACATGAAATTTTGAAGGGAGATGCCAAGGGCAGGACTCTTATCCCTGATGACTTGGAATGGAGAAGTCCAAAACAGCCCAGCACAAGAATAATAAGGCAGGCCATACCAGAGCAAGTGGTTGGTCCTGTGAGTGAATCTCAAGAAATCAGGCAGGAAGAAACAGCAACTCCTTACCATGGCACCTGGGGAAGTTGGTGAAAAGTGAAAGACATGAACTTGAATAGACAGAGAACCACCTGGACACCAGTTCAACAGGGTGTGGGGCTGGGAAGAACTTCATATTCACCAAGCAGTTCCTTGTGCCAGCCTGTGTTAAGCAACAACACATATGTTCTATTTGAACTCTTACACAAATTAAAACTAGGTATCATACTCCAATTTCATAGATGAGAAAACCGAGTCTCTGGAAGATGACCCAAAATCACACTGTCAAGTGGTAAAGTTAGGATTCAAACCTAGATCTCTGATCCCAAGCCCAACTAACCATCCTACCTTAAGCTCTTATCAAAATAGAGCAGCAAAGAAAGTGAGGCCAAGCTGGGCACGGTGGCTCGTGCCTGTAAGCTTCAGCCTATGAAGTGGCTGGGGCTAGAGATTGCAGTTCAAGTCCCGCTTGGGGTGACCACCGCAAGACCTACTCCCAAAAATTACCTGGGTGTGGTGGTGTGTGCCTATAATCCCAGCTACCTGGGAAGCTGAGACTAGGGATTGCTTGAGTCCGGTACCCTGGGCAACGTGAGCCTGGGGTTCCATGGGCAACAGTAGCGAGGCCTAGTCTCAAAAAAAAAAAAAGTGAGGCCAGGGCCAGGCTGAAGTCAGATGTCCCACTAACCACTTCTCTGATGACCTCTAGGTTCAGTGGGGCCCTCTCCTCCCTACCACCTGGCAACCCCTTTCCCTACACAGACGAGAAGGGCCACTAAGTTCAGAGCACCATCCTCCCGGTTCGCACAGCATCAGCATCTGTAGCTGGAGTGGGACACATTTGTGGGCCTTGATAGAATGTGGGCTTTTTGGAAAACATGCTTCTGCCATAGTAAGACAAGGATTTTTGAAACCAAGTAGAAATCACAGTGAGATGTGACATGACTAGTGGGCACATCTACCGACATGCAACCCGTCAGCTTCTCACCACTCACTGTGCTATAATTAATGCTAATTCTCTTTGCTCCACTGCTCTGCATGCTCCACTGCCTAGCAGCTGCCCCTCCCAGGAAGTACACATTTGCTTCACTCTAAGGCTAAGCCAAGTAGTACGCCTGGAGCAGGCAGTCAGCCAGGAGAACGGCCACATCACACAGCGGAGTCCAAAGCACGGCTCAGGGATTATGAGCTTTTTGAAACTATTTGTTCCTCCGTCTCCAAAGGCCAGATTCAGAACATAAGTCTTCATCAGGTGCCAGAGAGGTATAGCCATGGCCATTAACTGCTGCTCAGGGATGGGAGGTATGTCTGGGGCTCACCGCCATATGCCCAAGCACCCAGCACAATGCCTGGCACATGGAATTCACCAAGTAATTATTGGTTGTTGAATGAACCACAACAAAACAATGACCCCCTTGGGTGAGCTGTTTTCTGTGTGCATTTCTGAATCAATTCTCTGCTCAAGTCTCACTTATTTCTGAGACTACAGATCATACTGCAGGTTTTCCAAGGGCAGTTGGGATTCCACCAAGGAGAAAGGTAGAAGAATGAGGCAGCCCAGTCCCCACCCCAAGCAAGGGGACCCCAATCATTTCTACATCCCCCATTACTTCTTGGCCCTCAACCTTTCCATTCCCCCCTAATTATTTCCTTTGAACCCACTTCTATTGTTCCTGTCATGTGTGCCAACCTGCCTGGCACACCAATTGCCAGAATCAGGCATGGTGTCTCATCAAGCCTGAGCAATGCTGGCTGCTTGTGCTTCCAAAGTTTTCTGGAAAGCAGAAGGAACTGTTCCATGAAAACATCAAGAATGGATGGAAAATGTAAAGAAGATCATATGCTCCCTTAAAACACACACACACCTGGCTACAAATACCTGACCCTAAAGAGCCCTTCTCAGGCCATGGGTGGTACTCAGTTCCACCTTCCCTGCCCCCCAACTCAACTGGACATTTCCTCTGAAATGCTCAGGGACAGAAGAATATCCTTAGATGACGAAAAAGAAAGCTTAGTGAACCAATGGGAGACTGAAGGTATCTTCTGTCAGAACCGTTCACCATTAATTCTTTTTTAAGCCCAGCTTGAGAAAAAGAAGCAGATGCCCTTTGAGGCCTACCTGACCATCCTGGTGATGTTTATCCTATGAGATTCTAAACCAGAGGGAATTTGTCCCTAAATCAACTTCCTTCTCCCATGAAATCAATTTTCATTTTTATTTATAAAATGAAAACAAGACACAAATGGAATGCTTTCCCCTCTTCCCTGTGTGTACTGGGAAAGTGACAGAGCTGTTTTTAAGGGCACCATGTAGGCAAGAGATCCTTCTTTGAACCACATGCAGCCAGAAGCAGTGCTGGGAACAGAAGCCACTGCATCCAGCTGCAGCCCTTGCCCCTGTAGAGGGTGACAGTGGAGAGGCAGGTGGAGAAGGGAAGGCAAAGGTCAGGCTGAGTAACCTCAAACCAGCCATAGAATGGTGCTCACCTGCTCAGGCTCTTCAGCCCCCCCTGTAGAGGCATTCTGGGGGACCAATGAGATGGTACAGTGTGTATCCCTAGGTACGCTGTAAACACAAACAGTATTATTATGTCCCACCAAACTTAACTGAGCTAGCACAAACAAAGATTTTTGAATCCTACTTTTTAGAAGAAGCTATTGGCACCTTGGATCAATTAAAGAAGAGGCAGTAGCTCACTTGAATTCCCAGGGTGCAGGTCACCCAGTCACTGTGGCATAGAGGACAGGGCAGTGAGGCCCTCGGGAGGTGCCTTATGCAGCTTAGAACCCAGGCCTAGCATAACTCACCAAGTCAAGCCCCAGATATCAGCCTGGAAAAAAGAATTCCTTGCTGATTGTCCTTCTCAGAAGAAACAATTTCTACTGAGCAGTTGAAAAAAGGTAAGCCTGTTCCTGCTCGTTTGGAGGTGCTGGGTGGTGGTGGTTGAGGTGGGGAGGGACATAGGACAGGGTAGAGGGGATGCCTGGAATCTTTGAAAGCCTAATGAGAAAATGACACATCTCCAGTCCTGTCCCATGACATGGGTTATGGAGCCTTGACATGCAGTAGAGCAAGGTTGGTGAGGTTGGGTGGACCCTTCAGAGGACTATTAAGACACATATCTACAACAAAGGTGAAAGAGTAGGTAGGTTCCCTAAAAACCCAGAAGAAATGAAGCAGGTACTGTGCATGCTGTGCAGGGGTGAAAAGGAGGTGCAGTGTAGTAGGCAGCAAGAACCAGCTGGGACAGAAGAGGGTGCTGGAAGGGCCAGAGCCACAAGGGTTTGAGGGTGTGGGTGAGGATGCCAGGACCTGGCTTTCTGAACATTCTTGCCTGGTAGAGGTCCAGCCGGTGATCAGCCCCCTTGCAAGGGGGTGAGTGTACGGTTTTGGAGAGGCCTGCTAACCCACAGGAGTATTAGCTTCCCTCTTTTCAACATTGCTCCCTCTTTTCAACATTTGACCTATTGAGCTTCATACCCTGACTAGACACAATTGAACTGAGACACCCGGATCTTAGGGCTGCCTTTCCCACACGGATGCCACCATTGCTGCTGTCCTCACATTTCCAGAGACTAGTCTAGTGCTCACTGAACCCCCTGACAGAGCTAAGGCTGCTTGGATCTGAGCAGGTCACAGATAACCAAAGAGGAAGGGGGAGGGCCAGTGGGGAATCTATACTGCCTTCTGCCAGAACCACTGGCTGCAAGTTATTTTAAAATACTTTAATTTCCAGGTCCCACCCCTCCCCTCCCCCAGCCCCAGTCTTGCTGAGGAGCAGTGGGGTGAGTCAGGGAGCACTGTCTAAATCTTCCAGAGAGCACCCACAGATACTAACAGGATGCTATTGAGGCCCTAGGGTTTCCAACCCAGACATAACATCCAAAGCTGTCAAACTGGGGGAGCCCAAAGGGGCCAGGCAGGTGTGTGAAGGTAAGAAGAGAACAAAACCTCTGTGGCTCCTGAACCCCGACAGCCCACAGCATGGCAGCTCCACTGTTTCTCAAGACCCAGGCTCTTTCCAGCTTCCGCTCCCTTAGACCACAGCATCTGATGGTAAGTCTGTCTCGAGGCTAAGACAGATGCTAGAACTTCAGCCACCATGTCCTCAATCTAGGCAATAAGCAGAAAGAAGGCAGAAAGGCCTGAACTCTCTTCAGGAATATTCCCCAAATACCAGCCACCATCTTCTGCCTCCAACTCCTACATCAGAATCATCATGTAAGCTGAATGGGCTACAGGGGAATCTGGGAAGTGAAATTAGTGATGTGTACAGCCATCAGATAAATCAGAATTTCCACACTTGTGTGTTGTGGGTGCAGTTGTGCTCCCCCTACCAAAAAATATGCTGGGATCCTCACCCTCAGTACCTCCAAATATAACCTTATTTGGAGATAGGAATCAAAGAGATCATCAAGTTAAAATGAGGTTATTAGAGCAGCTCCTGATCCAATATGTCTGGTGTCTTATAAACAGGGAGTTTGGACACAGACAGTGGAGTGAAAAGACCATATGGAGACACAGGAGCAGAGGCCTGGTCAGAGCCGCCCTGATGGACCTCTGGAAAGACCAGCCTCACCAGCACCTCGATCTTGAACTTCTAGCCTCCAATATACATTTTTGTGGGTTAAGCCACTCAAATTGTATTTTGTTACTCAGCCCTAGAAAATGAATATATGCTGAAGAAGAATGAGTCATATTAGGTAAACAATTAGCCATCTCTGCACCAGGGTAGGATGCTCAGCGCTCCAACTTTCCACTGGGGGAGGTGTGACTAAGAGCACCTGAGCTTGCAGGGCTGACAAATGAGCTGCAGCTGGGAGAGGTGTGCAAAGGCTGTGGGATGGCTCCTGTCCCCAGTGCCAGGGTGGTGACCCCCAGCCCTAGGTCATGTGGTTGTGTACCTTGGACAATAGCTCACCACGGTATTCCCCGCTCTCTGCCTCCTGGCCCTGTGGCATGTGTGAGTGAACATCTGCCCCTTGGAGTGCAAACCCTTCATGGCCCTTCTGCACACACCTTCCACCAAAAATAGTGCTTTGCTCAGAGTAGCTATGCTAAGTCCACACACAAGCACGACACCCCATTTTGAGTCAGTTGAACCTTTAAGACCCTCCATGAGAAAATGACAGTGACGGAGCTGAAGGCTGAAAGTGGTGTCTGGTAGTGGTGACCACTCTCTCCTTCCCTGCTCAGTTTCACAACTAATGGGGGTAAAGATCTTTTATTCCCCAAAGCACAGCCAGCACCAGGTGACCACGCTTAGCAGACTTTTCTGAAGGACTGAGGATCGTAGCAGGATGGGTTGAATATAAACCTTAAACCTGGGAATCAGGGTCCTACAAAAGCATTGGTCCCTTTCTCTGAAGCACCCCCTCCTGCCTCCTAGGGCCCAGAGCCCTTATACCCATCCCCATTTTTCGTTGCCTTGGGTTCAGGATGTCCTGCACCTTTTTCCTCATCTCCAGGCAGAGATATGGACACTCAGAAGGCTGCCTCTGATAAAACTGTATGAACTACTTAAAATAACCTGAGGTTATTCTCCAGAAGAGGCAAATCCATCGAGATAGAACGCAGACTGCCTAGGTCAGCAGAAGCAGAGGAGAGAGAAATAACAATGGGCGTGAGGTTTCTTTTGGGGGGATGAAAAGGTTCTAAAGTTAGATAGTGGTGACAGCTGCAAAATTCCGAGTGTACTGAAACCAAGCAAATTGTGCACTTTAAATGAGTGCATTTTAGAGTGCGAATTTCACCTCGATAAAGCTATTATTTTATTAAAAATCACAGCCTGTGTATCTTCTTGTAGGTTCAGGGCTGCCGTGAAGACAGAGGGTTTGTTTTGCATATATACTCACACAGGAAGTTACAGGATTGCTCCTGCCAGAATGAGAGAGATTCTCCCTCAAGGACAATTTCCAGTTTCCTTCTCAGGATGTGGAATCTGTGGGCAGCTTCACCTCCAAACACCAAGTGGCCATCTCCTCTAGCTGTTTAATTCTGTCAGAGAAAACAGACATCCATATCAGAACCTAATGGTCCATGGACACAGAAAATGTATTTGGGGAATGATGGGATCAATGAAGAAATGGCTGACATCGCCAACCAGGATGGGAAGAAACTTCAGGACAGAAACTGGAGCTCCACCTCCCACTCACGGTCCTTTGGTTAACACCACTCCTACTTGTTATGCAAATCCTCTGGACTGACAAATGGTGCCTGGATAAAGTCCCCAAATTCCCAAAGGCTCTCACAACCCTCCCTGATGTTCAGTCAGGGTGCCGTGTAAGGACAAATAGGCACAAAGGTTCCTGCCTTTTCGCACAGAGAGCAGGAAAAAATGACTCAAATATTCCTTTTGGCTCAGGCAATTGTTTGGCTCAGACCCCTCCCCAGTTGATTCTAGACGGAACTGGATGGAGGTTTATACACCACTGTTTGTTTTACCAAGGGCAAACCACTGCCGAAAATCAACTCCCAGCAGGAGCAAAGAACCCCTCATTTCACTGGGAGCGTGGAATGTCTGCCATCTCTGAAATGCTTCCAGAACAGAGGGAGCCTTGTGCAAGCTCCAGAATAGGCTCAGCCTTCCGGGGTTCGGGTTCTCGCTGCCCAGCCCCCAGCAGAGACCAGCCCTGGGCTGGCAGGAGGGGCTGAGCTCACAGGCAAGGGGGTGGGGAAGGGTGGGAGATGGGCATGCAAAATTCATGCACAGTCCAAAACAAGGGCAGGGACAGGACAACTGGTTATGAAAACAACTTTGGAATCTTGGCTTAGCAGTTAGTGAGTTGAGGTGGTTTCCTGACAGGTTTGGAAGCCTCAGTTATAATATAATCAGGCCATCGAGGCCTGTAAAGAATAGATGGCATAATGCAGAAGGTACCTGCTCCCTACCTGGAGCATCACTGGCTCCCACATATATTACTTCCCATTCTGGCACTGAAATCACAGCCCAGGCTAGCCCCACCTACTCCTCACACCAGGCTTCCTATTCCTCTTGCAGGCTGTCAGCGCTCAGGGACACTCCCTGAGGACAGCTGGACTTCCCCACCTGACTCTGCTCACCCTGTGCCTCACATGGGGTTGGAGAGGTGATGCTGTGTGGTCTGACAGCTTCCTTCAAATCCTCATGCCCCTTCTAACCAGCCAAGCACCTCAGGGAAATTACAGCCTCTGTCTGCCTCCTCCTCCACAAATGATGCCAGCGGGATTCTTCCAGCAGAGGCTACCTGTGAGAGATGCCACTGGAGAGAGGCCCTTCACGCATCACTATGCAGCCAGCTTTGGGGCTGGCATGCAGCTACATTTCTCTCCCCAGCACCTCCTCCAGCACCCACCAAGGGCCTAACCCTGGAAGTGAATGTGAGGTCCATTTTCAAGTCTGTCCATTTCTCCCACACCAGACTGAAAGCCTCCCAAAGGCAGGTCCCAGCGTTTGATGGGGGCCTTTGACCTAATTGGCTTGGTCGCCTCTTGAAGCCAGTGGAGGAGATGAGGGGCCATTGTGGGGAGACATGACTTCATCTAAAGCAGTTCTCTTTCAGTTGCTCATCACCTGGAATCCACAGCTCGTAGAGGTCCAACAGGTGGACTTCAGAGACAATGGCACACTGATTTGTGGTGTGCGATAATGTACAGTGTGGAAGAGAAACTGCTTGCCTTTCATTGCTTGCCTTTCAGAAGTGTTAGGTTTAGGAAAGATGTTTGGTTTTGGAGAAAGAAATGTAGAGAACAGAAGACTAGAGATGGAAGCAGGTAATTTTTTTTAATTAAATTTTTATTGATTGCGCATATATACATATATATATATAATACACACACATATATGTATTACGTCATTATCTACCCCAAGGTTCTCCCATCACCTTCTCACCTGTGAACCATCCTAATCTTTTGTGCCCAGCCCTCCCCCGATTTTACCCTCCTCATCCTCTTGCTCTATGCTTCCGTTCTGTTGGTGGTTTTAAATTTTTCTCGTCTGTTTATTTGGAAGCAGATTTATTAGAAAAAAAACCTGGGCGGGTAGTTGACAAACACACAACTAGGGACTGGAGCTGCAGAAGCTGTGCATTGGCTGCGTGGTTTCTGCAGCTTTTATCTGGTCCTGGAGTGGGGGTTTGATCAGGCAGGATGGATCTGGTGGGTTGGGGGAGTTTGGTTAGGTATGTGATGCTTTCCTGATAGGTGATCAGTTTCCCTTGAGCCAAACTTAGACAGCTTGGGGAAAGTGGTTTTTTCTGATATTGTCTGAGTCAGTTTCTCACAGAATGGGACTAAGGTGCAAACAGGAAGGAATTTGGGAGAGAGCCCACCCTTTCAAGAAAAGCCTGTAAACAGCTTTCCTTTCTTTGCTTTTTCCCCAGCTTTATTAAAAGCACTTAACACTGAATTCCTGTTGTTTATTGTCTCCAATATTAAAAAGTAACTTCAGGGCAACTTGTCTTGCTCATGGTTACATTCCACCGGGTAACCATTCCCATGGCCAACTGTACTGTAACCAGTCCTGGTCACCTGTTGTAGGGGCAAGCAAAGGTATCGTCTCATCAATCTGCGTAAGCTCTTTTTTAGTTTTAGCAGTTATACAGACACACCAGGCAGGGCAGGGCACAGCTGGGAAGGGGGCAGGGAGACAGGCAAGTTCCCCCGGTCCCCCAAAAATCTTCATGTTCTTTCTCTGGGCTGGCTCTCTCCTCTCTTTCTCTCTCCTCTCTCTGGTGTCCTATTGTGTATTCTCTCAAGGTCATGCGAGTGTTCTCTCCTGCTCTCTGCACCCCATTATCTCCACTCTCCCAGGCCAGGTATGCACACTGACATGTGCACACCCACTGGGCAGCAATCATGGGGAAGACATAACATTCCAGGTGTTGGATATACAGGTTAATGAAGGAAAAAGCCTGACTCTCTTACCCAACACATCCACAGGGCCCAGAACAGAGTGGCACAGGGCTCTCAAAATCATCTGACCGGATGGGTGAGTAACCAAGATTGAAGCCCCGGCCCTGCTGTGGGGGCCTGGCAAGGCCTGCACAACCAGCTGGTGCCCTCTTCCTCAGAGGCTCTGGGGTTGCAGGAGCTGGGGCAGAACTACTCCTCCTGCAGCAAATCTGTTGGGGGAGAGGGTTAGGGTGCCCAGACTGGAACCCCCTGTGCCCTGTAAGGCACAGAGTTTGACTTTCTATGGTATGTTGCTGTATGATGAGTTTTCCCTGAACTTAATAGCTATTTCCTGTGTGATACTGATTAATAAGAAATATATATTTGGTCATTCACATTTCGTCTCCATCCCTAGTGCCTGGTTCAGAGTTCCCTGAATCTCTGGAAATTCTTAATCACTGAGATTGTTAAAGGTGCCTCTTGTTATGATAACAAAGTCACTATGGAATACTCCTGAGGCTGGGGCGCTGCTTGCCAGAAAAAACACCACCCATAGAAAGTGCAACTTTCAGTCCCAAACAGACCTCCAAGCAGAGGTGGGGAGAGGGCCGGAGGCTGAAGTAATTGACTGGCACAGTGATTTAATCAATCCAGCCTATGGCAGGAAACCTCCATGAAACTGCAAAGGAGAGCTTCTGGTTGGTAGGCACATGGACATTTAAGGAGACCGGCACTCCTGGAGCACCCAGGGAAGCGCCTTCCTTTCCCCATACCTGGCCTTATGCATCTCTTCCATCTGGCTGTCCCTGGGTTTTAGCCTGTGTATTAAATCACTGACCCAGTGAGTATGCAGGTTTCCTGAATTTTGTTAGCTGGTCTACAACTTGTCAAGCTCGAGGAAGGTGTCCTGGGAGGATCTATAGCCAGTTGGTCAGAAGCACAGATCCAGTCTGGGCTGTGATTGGTGTCTGAGGCTGAGGGTGGTCCTGGGAAACTGAACCCTTTAGCCTGTGAAATCTGAGGCTGTTTTCAGTAGACAGTATCAGAACAGAGCTGAACTTGAATGGCTGAACTTCATACACATACAGGCAGAAACTGGTCTCAGGACACCAACACATCTGACTCTCCGGTCAGGAATTCCCAAAGATGCTACTTGTTGGTGATTCTTCTGTTCCAGGTGGCATTAAGATTGCTTGATGGTGCTCAGTCGGCAGAAAGGCTGACTGAGTGAGTGGATCCAGGCATCCTTGGGGTGTCTGGTAGCTAGACTGGGCTCACTACTATGTCTAGATCCTAATCTCCCCAAACTGGTCAGATTTCTGTAGAAATCTGGCAGCTCAGGGGCTCCCAAAGGCAGAGTGAGAAGATACTGCAGGGAGGCTTTTGATTTGTCTCAGGAGTTCTGTGGCACCACCTCTACCATATGCTATGGGCAATAAGCAAGACAGAGGCAGCAGACTCAAGAGAAAGGGACAGGAACTCCTGGGCATGAATAGCATGGGGGTAGAGGTAGGAACAACTTGCAGGCAAGTCTCTGTTGGGCTGGGCTGAGGAACAGAGCCTGAAACCAGAAATGCTAAGCCCAAGAGCCTCACGCCCTTGGGACAAGACCCAAAGGATCATTCACTTCCAGAGTTCTAGCCACTTAAACTTCCAGCTGATTCCACACTCAACTTCAATACTTTAAAACACATTTCATTCTTTTATTTATTTGTTTCTTTTTTTTGAGACGAGGTCTCACTATTTTTGCCCACGGAACTGCAGGCTCCCGTTGCCCTTGGTACCACAGACTCAAGCAATCCCCAGGCTAGGCTTCCCAGGTAGCTGGGATTACAGGCACGCGCCACCACACCCAGCTATTTTTTTGGGACCAGGTCTCGCTATGTTGCCCCGAGCGGGACTCGAACTAAAACAGGGCAACCAGAAAAATACTTTTTGACTTTGACTTGGAACACATAGAGGCCTGCTTCTTTCTACGAAGCAGGCTACAAACAGTTGCGTTAACAATTACCTTTAAGTAGATACACCTATCTGCCTGCTTCTCTCTCTACTAAGAAGGCCACAAATGGTTCATTAGTATTTTCACTGATTACCTTTACCATTGATATGCAAAAGCCAACCAGCTGCTCTCTGCTTTCAGCTCCAAAAACTGCAGAAAAGAAAAACTTAGAAACACAGTTTAAACTCCCGTGGGTTCTTTCCCCCATCCCCAGCCTTCTCAACCAAAATACCAAGTCAAAGCAAGACTATCAGTGCAGACTAATTTATTTCTAACAAAGTGATTTCCTAATTACTACAAAAGAATCATGTAAGGAAAACTCCGATTACTTTAACATTGTCCAAAACCTTTCTCAGCATTGTCCAAAGTCCTTTCCCAGATTGCCCAAAAATCCTCAGTCTCTCAGTCCTGATCATCTCACCAATGTCCAGTCAGAGTTCATCTCCAGATGCTTGAAGACATGTTCCTTTGGCTGCTCCCTTGGTGTGCTCCTCCTAGTCTTCCACATTGTCTTCTCCTTGTCCTCTTTAGGTAGCAGGAACTTCATGGTACTGGACCCAGTCAAGTTCACTTTCTTTTCAGACCTGTCTTTTGCACGGCCTCTCGCAGACCCAAGTTAAACTCAGCAAAAACAAACTCCAACACGGAGTTCAAATCTGCAAACTCCTTAACTGCATTCAGCACATATGCTGCCAGCCTGGGCCAGCCAGAGGCCGCAGGCCCCCAGGCCTTTGGCCACATGGCTAAGTCCACATGGCTCATATCTTTACCCTACAAAATGACCGCTTCCAATCTTTCCTCCATTGAATCTCTCTCTATCGGACCTCCATATTGGAATCTTTCTCTGTTTCCACACCCTTTATTTATCCTGATTTCCCGCTTTCCAGGAAGTACACCTGAACCATTCACTTCTTCCTCCCCCTTGCATCTTCCTGAAGGGAAATTCCAAATAAGGCCATTCTCACATTTTAGCATACCTTCCTTGAAATCTGCAATCTTAAACAGGAGACAATGGGGTGGGGGGTAGCATCCTCTATCAGAACCACGATCCCTAGCCCCAGCCGCTTCATAGGCTGAAGCTTACAGGCACAAGCCACTGTGCCCGGCTCACATTTTGTTCTTGCGCTCTTATATTTTTCATCCAAATCGCTAACTGTACACCTTTATTGGGTGGCAAAGTGAGCCCAATCTAGCTACCAGACACCCCAACACCTTTATTGATGCAGAAAAGATTGTCTTCTCCTGGCTCTGTCATTGAGCTTGTCTTCAGCTTGTAAATCCCTCAGCCCTCTGACTCCCTTCAGGCCTCAGTCCAGTGTGCAGAAACCTCAGCAGAGGCTGGTTGTTAGGGATACTTAGAATTCAGGGGAGAGCAGCACATTCACAGGACGCTTGTAAATGAGTTTGGCAGGGGGGTTGCCCTTCCACCATTAGCCTCTATGATGAGTACCTGTAGTGTTGCATTCTCCTGATGATTGTGTATGCCTAGTTCAGGGGGAGTATGCATGTGTAACTGGGCACACCTGGGCCTGGGAGGCAAGCTTAAAAGGGCAGTGTCACTCTGGGATGAGAAAGCACAAGAGAATACTGGAAGGAGAACATGGCAAAGAGAATGTGAAGAAAACAGAGAAAGAAAAGGGTTTGAACAGGCACTGTGGGGTGGAGGGGAGGGGTCACCTGACTCCTGGTGTCCCCTGGCCCTTGCCTGGCCTGCCTGGTGTGTCTGTGTAACTGCTAAAACCAATAAAGAACTTACCAAGAGCCAGACACTTGCACTTCATTTGGCATCATGAACAGGATGGCTGCCCTATACTGCTCTAGTCCCAAAGAAAGTCTCAGACACAATCCAGGATAGTGGCATCTGTACCCTGGGGCAGAGGGAGGGGAAAGGGGCCTACAGACACAAATGCTCTCTCCCGGCTGCTAGGTATCTAAAGCTGGATGAGTATCAGAGGCTGACAGCCCTCTGCACAACATGTGTTTGTGCGGCTTCATTTCTCCTTTACAACAGAACTTTGAAGGTGAAGAGGAGAATAAAGATTTTGTTAGGAAGACTTGGGTTCAACTACTCACCGGATGGAGTTGTCACTGAATCCCCCTGGTACCGTGGAAGATGTTGTCTGCCTCAGCACTGGGAGCAATCCATGTCATGAAGCCCCGCAGGTGCCTAGCACAGCACTCAGCATACAATCACCACTCAATAACTAGCTGTCTTAGATACTGTTATTGGGCTGATAACCCCAACACCTGCCGTTAACTCTCCCTATAGTTTGCCAAACATGGGAACCAAAGACATAAATTAAAATTTTGGTCACTTCATTAGAAAGGGTAGAAAGAAACAAGTTAAATTTTGATAATATATTTAACCCAATATAAAGAAATAATATTTCAAATTGTAATCATCTAAAAAAGTGATTATGTAATAATTTTATACCCCTTTTTTTCTCACACTAAGTCTTCAGCACATCTGAATCTAGTTTCACCCAATTTTGGCATGGCTGATGGTTAGGCCTGGACTTCCTTGGACAGTACTGGCCTCAAAGGAGTTGCTGGGTGGCCATTCCTGATCAGATCTACGTGCTGGATGTTAGTAGAAGTCTGGGCCTGTGTTTAAGATGCAAGGACTCAATCCCCAGAGATGACAACATGTATGTAATGTTACCAAACATTACATAACATTTATGTAATGTTACCAAAGCTGAAGAGACAAAAAAGCAAATTATCAATAAAATAGTTTATTTTTCTCTATGTCCATAGATTAGTAATAATACACTATTACAGTCTTGCCTCTCTTCACAGAAAACATATATTCATACAAAAGAAACATCAAAACACCCTGGCTTTGACTTGGGGCCAACAAGGCCTCAGGGAATTGGGACCCAAATAGGGTATGATCAAACATTATTTCAGGGAGAAGGGGATGCTGGGGTGACCTGGAGATCTCCACCTGAGAGTCCAGAGGCCAAAGAGTAATAGAAAAAGAGATCTTACGAGTACTGGGGTGATCTGGGCAAGCCCCTTGATTGGGAACTTGGGGGTTCACCCTGTAGTTGAAGCTGAGCATTGGAGGGGGCATAAAAGGTGATGGTTGAAGATCCAACATAAAAATCCATGAACAGATGGAACTGAAGAAGGCAGGGTGGCATAGTGAAGAAACACCTTCTCCTCTGCTGGTATTAAAGTAAGAAAAGAGCTGAGATTTTAAAAACAAGGAGACTCTGGAATGTAATTTAAAAAAACCAAACAAACAAAAGCAGATTCTTGCTGAGGGTCTTTAAAAAACTGTCTAGCAGTGTTTTTGAGGTGAGTTCTGCTGGAAACGGGATTGGACTTGTTAACAGAACATGGTTCTTTCCCATCTCAGGAATCTCCCTTTACTTAATGGGACTTGGAAAGACTGGTGTAAGATGACATTTGGACAGATGCCACTTTCTGCAAATGGAAAAGAACTGGTCTCAGAGTTTTATGAGAGTAAAAGAAGGAAGATGCTAAGCCAGATTTTCCTTCTTCATTCTTAGTCTGCAGAGAGTTTGCCATTCCAGATGAAGAACAAAAGCAAATGGAAATGATATGATACCTCTGTAAAGGTCACGTTGAACATCTTACCTTAATTGACAGGCAGACTAGGAAAAGACAGTAAATTCAAAAAAAAAAAAAAAAGAAGAAGAAGAAAAAAAGGAAAAGAAAAAGAAAAAGCTATGAAGTATGGAAGTTCCAAGTATACAAATCCACTCATATTTGTTTTATTTTCTGTTTCCTTAACAAACTGAGGAAAAATTGCACAAGGAATGACGACTAACTGAGTTAGCTGAGAAAGGACACACTGCTTTCCCGGAGGCTGAGGGGGAATTCTTAGCCTTTCAGTGACACTGGCATCTGACACTGCAGGGCCTGAACTCCTGCCTAGAGAAGACTCTTCTTTACTTTCTACATCTCAAAATGACCAAAACCAACTTCTGGAAGAGTAATAAAGTATTCAAATATCCTATTGTGATAGAGCAGAAATTCTTAACAGAGCAGAAATATTTGGACTTAGGCATTAATTTCTTAAACCCTTACTCAGGGTTCAGAATCAAATAATTATTTCATGCAAATTCATTTTTGACTCCCATAGAAGCAAGGTTGAGAGTTTTAACCTCATTTTTAATCTGGTTTGAAAAATGTACTTTAGTGTTCAATGGTTTGAAACCTCCTCGGAGATATTAGGGAATTAAATGGATTAAAAGCTTGCAGGAATATAAATACAAATGTGTGTGGCCTTGTATATACATACTTAAATGTTTGTTTCAGGGCCCTGAGAGGACATCCTTCCCCCTGTTCCTCTGGTGATCATTTAGATCCAAGTTAACTTAATGGGGAGGGTAGGTGCTGGGGGGAGTATACAGAATTCAAAGGGACACAAAAGAATATACAGCTGCCAACAGGCTGCAGTACTGGCTCCAGAGTACCAGCATCCTTGCTGGCTTCTTACTTGTTCCAGAACTCCCATCCCATCCCTCATTACCCCCATCTCCTCCCCTGCCCTGAATGGGAACCCCTCAAAGGAATTCTCATTGTGCTCCTTAAGTGGGTAAATAGGGGTTTTAGGTCAGCCAGCACAGTAAGAACAGCCCCAGAGGAGTCTCCAAAGAGGTGAAAACACAAAACAAGAAGCGCAACAAAAGCAGCCTGGGAGCAGTGATGGAAGTGTGCCCGTATGTCTGGCCAGGTGGGCAGAGCCATGCCATACAGGGAACCCACAACTGGTTCTGCAGGACCAGGTGCAGCACCGTCAGCAGAACTTGGGTGAAGCTCTCCAAGTGAGATGACATAACACAGTTCATTCTTGGCATTGGCCTGTGACACTCAGGAAGTGTTTTTGACCTTGTGAGAAGCCATCTGGCCATCCTTGCTCTCTTCCTTCTGATATAGTTGACAGAGAGCATGAAGCCCATGAGCCCATGGCTGTGATCTCCAGCAAGCAACCCGTGAGTCTCCTTTTCCCGCACGACTCCTTTAAGAGACCTTCCTCTGGGAGAAAACCAGCAAGGCCTCTCCAAGTCCACTGATCAGGAGGCTGCAAAAAAGGCAAGAGATCAGCACTCGCTCCTTGCCCTGGAGCAGACACACTGGCTGGAAAGTTGTCTCAGGTGCTATCAGGGATGCCCATTCCCATCCAGACTGCCCACTTGGAGGTCAGGCCCTGGAACTGAGTGCCCTCCTCTCCTGTAGCTGCTGAGCAAGCCACGCAGTGGGAGGGGAGTGAGTTCTAAGGTGGGTTTTTCTACCATTAGAGAAGGGAATGTGTTCCACTCATTCTGACCAGAGAAGGTGGCTGCACAGATCTGCTGATCTCCTAATGTCTCTTAAAGAAGGTGCACTCCATCTTCAGCACCCGAGCAAGGGAAGAGTTGCTGTGACCTGATAGGGCAGAGCTTTGGGTTGGGAGGGTTTTATTTCTGCAAGTGTAACCAGGGGTTCAGTCATTTTCAACACTTTCCACTAATCCTCCTTAATCGCCAGGGAGAACAGGGTAGCGACTGGCTTGTTGCCACTCTTACTCCCGTAGTTTTAGAATAATGCTGAAGTGTAATAACCTGGCATCTCATCTCTTTGATTTAGCTGTTTTATGAAACACCAAAGCAGCTTAGTGAATGCCAAATGAAAACACATCTTGGTTCAGTTTACTTGCAGATAGCCAGGGAGGTGAGCTTTTGATGCTGTTTTCTAAACAGCGGGAGAAGCTAACATGGGGCGCAGGAATCTTAATAGCTTTATAACTATTTAAGCCAGAGCTTCACTGAACTGTTTGCAAATCATGTAATCCTCATCACTCCCGAAATGAACAAACTTCATATTACTAAACCTTAAGCATTGCCCCCCAGAGCACTGCAGCCCGAAACAAGGGTCCCCAGTGTCTCTTTCAGGGACTTGTTTTTTGCACAGCTCCATGGGGGCCAGAGACCCTGCTTTTGTTTTACATTCATCACTGTGGTTATTCAATGAGTTCCACCAGAGAACAGAGAACAGAGACTGAAACCTTCTAACTAACAGCTAACAGCTAATAGCACTGCGCTTAACACAGCTCTCAGTAACTACATATTCAGGAATGGTGGCATTCTTAGGCTTGCTCTCTGGCTCCCATTATATTCTAACCTGTTTTTGTTGTTTTCTTTTTTCCTCCCCAAACTATATCTGTTCAATAGACTGCCCCCTCGGGGCCTCGCTGAGTGACAGGTCACAGGTGATAAGCTACTCCTTTCGAGAGGCAACAGCAATATTTACCTAGTTGGTCCTTCTTTGATAGCATTTGAAAGAGGAGCTATTAAAATTTTTAATTCAAATGGAAAGATGGTAAATTTCAGGCACAGTGATCCAAAAGGTTTTCTGGAGTGGTTCATTCTTCTAAATTCATTCTTCCTACAAAGACACTGTTAAAACCTCCTTCTTCCATAAAAGAGTGATCCTCCTGGTCTAAAAAAGACTTCAAAGAGCCACCAACAACCAATTCTACTCAACAGGGACATTGCTTGCAGTTCAGGTATTTTTTCTTTTGTATGACCTGAAACCTCTTTGCTAAACTTTTGGAACAGAGGAAATTCATAGGGAGATAGACCAGAAAAGTGTGTTAATGACAGCATGAATGATTATATATGAACCTGAATATTAAAATTTCTGGGATTGAGATAGATTATTTTTATAATTGAGACAAGACTATTTACTAGACAAGAGATGTTGATTTTAGTTAGACTCTAAAAGTTGATCAATATTAAGTACCTAGTTTATAATTTTTCTTATGTACTATAGTTAGAAGGCTGCCCATTTATTCAGCAAGCTCAGATTGCTACACAAACATGCAAAGGTGAATTAAACAAGGTGATCTCTGTGTTGAGACAGTCATAGCTGGAGGTCACAGAAAGTGTGCACACCTGCCTGTAACTCAACAGGTGCAGACAGGGTTGTGTACAAGGTATGTAGAGGGGTTGCTGACTACACACTTAAGATGATCCAAATCTCTAAAGATGAGACAGGAAAATTCCTTAAGATCTTGCTGAATTTCTTCACTAACCACCATAAACCTTCAGATCGATGATTCCCACCTGGGATTGTTTTGCCTCTATGGGGACATCTGGCAATGTCAGAGACATTTTTGGTTGTTTCAGATAAGGGGAGCTAGTAATTCAGGAGTCTGGTTTGCTGTTAAATATCCTACAAGGAGGAAAGTTAACAAAGAAGCATCTGGTCCAATTTGTCCACAGTGCTGAGGATAAACCCGGACGTTCAAAGATAAATGTATTTTGTGCAGCTAATCAGAGGCCTGCCCAAGCAAGTAGCGATACAGGCCTTTCTCCCCTCCCCACCATGACCTCACCAGGGCACTAGAGTCACAGACAGTGTCCATAGCCTCAAAGTCCAGCCAGAGCTCTTCAGAATGAATGGACACAGCAGTAAGCAGATGTGAAGACATCAACCAGACAGTGTCATTCGGTGGTGCAGAGGCCACATCCAGGTGAGGGGCAGCCTCTACCCATCCAGTACATGCTGCTTTGGGTTGGGGACATGCAATATTGTAAGTGTCCCACTCTTCCAAAAAAAAAAAAAAATGGTTTTTCTTATGAAGAAATCAACAATTTCTAAATATTGATGAGGAACTTGGAATTTGAGAAAGCAAAATGTAGGAAACAACAACTATACAGGCAAACACTGAGGTTAAAAAAGAAAAATCAGGCCTCTAATCCCTGCTTGTGTATGTCTGATCATACTTTCCACATGGCCAAGATCAGCCCTACCCCTGCCCAGTATCTGAGGGCTGGTCATCTTGTCATAGCTTGAACACCCCTAGTCTCTGAACAACATAGACCAGTTCTGTGCAAAAGACAGAAAATGCGAAACACAGTCTGACACTCCTCTTCTGCTGGTTCACTTTGTGGTTGGAAAATTCTTTGAGGCTGAAAACACACCATCCTTAAACTTAAGAGTTCTCAAAAATCAGGAAATTCCAAAGTCAAGGTTCTTTTTGCAATAATCACACATGCTGTTTCCTTGATTTGGGCACACACTGCTTTTCTTTCCATTTTGATCAGGGCATACCATAAAGTTCACAGGATGTGAAACAGCCTGGAGACATGGCCTCATACAGAAACTCACTGGAATAGACAGACCTTGCATTTCCTCCCTGATGGAAGGCTGTCTCGCTCTCATTTCCCACATTTGGAGCAACACCTGGCTTTTTGGTTCATCCTGAAATTCTGTACCAAAGACTGTCAATGAGGGCTTATTTGTAAGAAAGGAAAATTCTGTCAAGAATTTAGATGATCATTATGAAGGTTACAGAAATTTGGCAAGTTGCAAGCATGTACCATGAATCAAATGCTTTTTCTCTTGGAAGTTGGGTATTTATATGTTAACCTGTCCACTATTAATGGGATCCCTTCCTAGAAGGACAGGAGAAGAGGAGGCAGGAGACCACAGAATTAGCACCCAGGCCCACGGCTCCAGCTCTCAGCAATGAATCACAAAATCTCAACATCAATACCTCCTGCACAACATCCTGTCCTCTCTTCCTGGTACAAGAGGGGCCAAATCCTCTTCTACCTCCAGTCTAACTGAACCTCTCCTTTTGCAAAAGGCCCAGTTTCCATGCAGATCCCTTCTGATCACTCTCTTCTCTCTTGTTCTTTCAGTCTTTACATACATTGGGCATCTGGACAATTATGACCCTATGCCATAAATTTTCTTTTTGACTTCCCTTGAAAACTCATTGAGGCTTAGAAGTTGTCTTTCGTTCCTATGGCTTCCATAAATTCTGCATAGAATAGACAAAATCTAAGTCAATGAGATCCTTTTCTAAAAATGTCCAATAGATATTCTTAGTTCACCCATCAGTCCCTGACAAGAAATAGTCTTGTCCTGGGTAACGGTCCCTCCCTGTTTTGCTGCTAAATCATCTAAATGCTCTTTATTGATGATCCCACTGTGATAAGAGAAATATTTGGACCAATTTCTCTTCTACCTCCATTATGATTCATTTCTACCTAGAAGAGGGTTACACTGCTGTTATATCCTCGGTGTTTTTTAAAAAGTCATATGACAGATGATGAGGTCCTAAGACACATATGTTTGATTTGATTTCTGATACACTCATGTTATAACCATAAAATCCTGGGAAAGTCACTTAAATAATCAAACCTTAGCTTCCTCATCTGTAAAATGGGGGTAACCTGCACTCCTACAATTTGTTTTTACGTAAGAGATACAAAGATGCATATATAACAAAACTTTATGGTGTAGCAGATGTGCATGCCATAACACAAAAATAAACGGGGTAAACCTGGAGGATTTTGACAGTCAATGAGATATTATTAATGTAAAAATGTCTGAAATATAGTAGTTGCTCAATAAAAGGTTGGTTGATATTACTGACAGGTAATGGAGGCAAGACCAAGAGGGCAAAGAGAAGCATGAAGGTGTAGGAGTACAACTAAAATATTAATTTTCCTTCCAATTTTTTCTCTTAGATCAGGAAATGCCTCCAGCAGAAACTCCCTAGAAAGAATAAGAAACCATTTTTTTCAAAGCCATGAACAATAAGGATTAATTCCTGTCAGTCCAGGATAGTTAAAATATGGGCCTTCCCTCAAACAGACAGATGAGCAAGACCACAGGGATAGCGATTTTCCTCCCTTTAATCCAAGAATGGTTCCTGGTCTTGGATAAATGTTTACTGAATAGATGAAGTCTCTCTAGCCCAAGGCTACAAGAGATGCTAGGTCACCTCCTGGACTTTCTAATCCTGGTACCTCACAGGTTCCGGTTGTCTGCTTCATATTTATCTTGTTGAAAATCTCCTACAGAAGTTTTAAAATATTGTTTCCATGACTACAATAGCACTAGGGATTGATCACAAGAAGTTCTAGAAAGAGAAGCCTGCCATGGGCACACCAGTACAGGGGCCCTTGGGTCAGGGCAATTCTGCAGATCCAACTTACAAACCAATTCAAAACAAAACAGAACAACAACAGATAAACAGACAAAACCCTGGGACCACTCTTAGGTATACTTTGATTCCAAGCCTGAGAAAAAATACTAATTTTCTAGAACCGTGCCTTATTTGAGCAAAGCTAAGTAATCCCTTTCCTTTCTGTAACACTAATAAAGAAATTTAAAAATACCTAGTCTAAAACTTTCTATAACTCAAGTTTGGAGTGCCATTTCATGTGGGTGGGGCGGAGGCAGAGAGGGAATCTTTTAAACGATATGTCAAAACTGAAATGGAAATAAGCATTATCTTAAAATGGCCTTAGTTTTCTCTTTAAAGTAAGGGATAGCAGACTACTAAGCATGTGGCTCCTCTGCTCAAAACCTTCTAAATGCTTCCTTTTTCACTCAAGTTCAAGTTCTTACAATGACCTTTAAGGCCCCTATATGGTTAGCTGTCAAATACTTTTCTAATATCCTAATCTCCCTCTTGCCACACTGTTCTGATACAGACCAAGCGTACTGCCATCTCAGGACCTTTGCACTTACTGATTCCTCCCAATCTCTCCAAGGTCAACCACATTACTTCCTCAAGTCTCTCTGCTCATAGATCAAAGAGAGAGCCAGTGCTATCTTTAAGCACTGGTGGGTGAGTACATTCTTAACAAGAATGATTTGGTGCTTGTCAAAGAGAAAGTGAATTGAAGGATCAAAAAAGCAAAGAAAACCAGACACAGCTAGCTAGCTATATCTATATAAACATCCTCGTGTCTATCTACCTACCTATCAAAAAATAGTGGCTGACAATATGGTAATTCTTGTGTAGATGATTGATTGCAATGTGTAGTGGTGATGTTTTGTTTGTTGATCTGGAAACTGGCTATGAGGGCATGGTGTGTTCGGTGTATGCAAGTCATCAAGTTGCATATTCACGATATATATATACTCAATGACACACATACACAACACACACCAGCCCCATTTTTCAACATCTGAAAGCAAAAGTTAGTATCCTGATGAAATCCAAACAACGAATTTGTATTTCTTCTTTCTATGTAAAACAAAAGACTTACCACCCCACAGTTGCACTGGTCAGGATCATATCAAACAGCAATGTTGACAAACCAGCTGTGATTACCTGCAGAAAGAATTTCAACAACAGGTCATTAGAGCAGCAGGACTTCTATAACTTTCTCCAAAGTTACTTTCACAAGTTCAGTTCAGATCCCCGACATGAGAAGTTTTTTTCCAGTGATCTTCCCCCCACACTCTTCCTAGTATTTAGTGCTGCCTCTAAACAAAGCATTTGGTATGGAAAATGTTAAGTCCTGTCTATTTTGGAGGTGGGAATTTTCAAAGCCTTTAACTTCCAAACTTTTAAAAAGAGAGGGCACACATGGCCAACATCTCACTCGTCTCTCCAGAGCAGGAGACTGGTAAGGGCACTCATTTCCATCTTGTCTGAGCCATGTAGAATTAATCTCCAAGGTCAATGGTGCTCATTAACCTGCTGCCAGAGCCTCCAGAAGGAAACACCCATAAAGCCATCTTTAGCACCATCTCACTCCATCCTAACACTCTGTCTTCCTAGCCCATGTGCTTCCTGGGAAGGGAGCAATCAAATCATTAATTTATTATTTGCAAATCTCTAGAAGTCAAAGGAGAGGGAATAGGTTAGCTCTGTATTTCTTTGAGGCAAAAATTACAGAAAAGTTTACCTCCCACAACTAGCCCCAGGTCACGAGGTCCCGTGGGAATGTCAGTAAGAAGACAGAAACCCCAGTCATGTGTTCAAAGATGTGCGTGTGAGATCCAAAGACCCAGGGTTGTAAACACATGGAACAACTATTCAGGAAGGGATGTTAATTGTTCCTAGAATTCTGTATTCAGCAATGCAGAACCACTCCCATTAAGAAGGATTTGCTTTCTTGCTATAAGAAGAAACACAATTAGCATGTGACACTCAGACTGGAGTGTGGAAATTTCAACTACAGTCTCACACAAGGAACTTGATACACTCAGGTGTCCAGATTGGAAACAAGGCAGCAAGCAGATAGAAGGAAGGAGCATGCTTAACGAGCCTCATTTTCATTCACTGACCACTGATCATTCACCATTTCAAATACAAGTCTGGAAAAACAAACTGGGACTCTCAGTATATAAACTTGATGATTTTTGGAACCTTAGAGTTTACTCATTTGGGGTCACTTTCTGGTTGCTTCCCCTTATTGATGTGCAGCAAAAACCTTGACAACAAAAAGGACACATGTGGTGATCAGGAACAAAAAGGAAGTGGCAACAGGGTCAGAAGCACCCTAACAAAGCAGAACCCAGCGCAAAAAAGGAGAAAGTTCTCAAAGCACATTTATCTGAAACATGACTGCAATGAATGGCACACACACACATTTTTGTCTGATGTTCTGTTTAAGACATTTCCATTGATGATGCAAATGAAGTGCGTCAACAATTTATTACAATGCAACTTAATTGTTTGGTTTTGGTAAGGAAGTCATACTGATGACATAAATAGCACCGCTTATTTTTCCAGTAAAGAATAAAATTGACCTTTACTATGAAAGTAAAACCTGAATCGCAGCCCCTAAATCTAGAGCTCCTAGTTGGTGTGTGTGTGTGTGTGTGTGTGTGTGAGAAATGATGAAATCTAGATGAAACACAGAGATAGTAAAGATAGTCAGTGTCCTCATCAAGTCTACTCTTTCTCCTTGATTCGTCTGCCATTTTAGTTTTTTTCAAAACTGTGTTTCATATAGGTTTTCCAATTCGTTTAACATTTATTTGTTCAGAGAAATAACTTATCTCATGTGTGCCTATTTTTATCATTTTCCTTTTCTTTTTTTAACTTTTGTGACTTCCCCCTTTTTATTTATTTCTTAGTTTTGACCACAGCTAACTATCTTGTTAATCTCTCTTTCCTTGTGAAACTCCTTGGACATTTCCTGGGATGGTGCCAGTAGAGATATTTCTTAGAATTGCTGACTAAGGCGGTATTCTACTGATGAATAGTGATATTGGCAACTTGGCAGAATAGAACATCTCACTAGATTTATGAAGGGCACAAATTCCTCACCATTGTATTTATCAATTTTTCTCCTTTTTTGCAGATATTCGCCCCCCCAACATGAATGACAAATAAATGATCAATGTAATTGTATATTTAAAGTGTACAACATGGTGACACAAAACATATTTGCACACGTTTATGCATACACACATGTATATACATGCACACACACCAACACACGTGCACAGTGTGTAGGTACATGTACATACATATATATATACATGTGTGTGCCCCTTAGCCTGCCTGCCTCTTATACATGAGAGGCATGTAGCTGTCACCTCCCACAAACATGGCAAAGGACACATACAAGACTTCTGTCTCTATGCTCTAGGAGTTGCTTTAGCTTAGGAGAAATCTCATTTGTTATGAATAGATAGTGGGCCTGCCTGGTCCTATTAACTGCACCTTTTGCCAAGAAAAACACATACACCTTAAAATTTTCAAATCCGTCCTTACATGGTAGCAAGGCAGGTACAGCAGTAGCCACAATGGTGCCTTTGCCAACCATTGCTTCCGAGACATGTTTGTATAATCTCTTGCCTTTCTCTGGAAAGGCAAACTTTTAAAAGTTTCTCTCTCTCAATGAGCAAATTTTCTGTTGTTGCTGAGACACTCAATGAAATTTCATAAAAAGGTTTGTCTTATTTCCATAGAGAGCGTATAGCTAAGTTGTTTGCACTGTAATACTACCATGGAGTTAGGATTACTTTTTAATCTAATCATCAGGGTCCACATTTTGATGCTTTCATCAACAACCCAAGCAGTCAGCTTTTGGGGGAGGTGTTTTCTCACATACAGTGTCACTAAGGTTCTATCACTTCACAAAAGTCACTACAGAAGAAAACATAAATGGCTGTGGATGACAACTCATTGAAGGGCAGAAACTGGGCAGCTGGCCAGCCCAACTCACCCACTGAGTACCTTTTGCCCACACACTGACCTTACCATGTGTGAGGTTCAAATTTATGGCTCGGTGAGGTGATAGAATTCTATATGCCATGGACCATCAGGGCAGCTCAAGAACACACGAATGTGTGAAAAAGAAATTTGCTCATGCCAGGGATCCTTTCCCACTGCAAATTCCACCAAGGAACAAAGAGAAGAGTTGCTGGGTGTGCAAATCTGGGTACAAATGTCCCAGGTGTAGCACCTAAGAGTTTAGTTTGAGAGGCAGGAAGGACACCCAAGGGCGGCATGTGAAGGAACTGAGAAGGTGGTGTTACTTGTTCCAACCCGGTGGCTTCATGGTAACAAGAACTAGAACCTAAGCCCTGACTCCCAGGTCAGCTTCTCATAGCCAGACACTCAAGAAAGTACCCAGGGGAGTTCCATTAGGCTTTTTTGGAAAAAAATAATCCACTGTAAGCAGGACTTAAACAGATATTTTTAAACCCATGTTCAAGCAGCCTTATTCACAATCTCTAAAATTTGGAAGCAACCCAAGTATCCAGGGAATGGAAGAATGGATAAGCAAAATGTGCATACGTACAATGGAATTTTATTCCAGCTTAAAAAAGAAGGAAATTCTACTATCTCCTACGACATAGATAAAACTTAAAGTCATTAGTGAAATGAGTCAGACACAGAATTGTATATTGTACAGCTCCACTTATATGAAGCACAAAATAGTCAAACTCACAGAGACAGAAAGAAGGGGCTACCAGCATCTAGAAGGAAGGAGGAATAGGGAGTTAATCTCTGTGGGTACAGAGACATAGTTTGGGATGATGAAAAAGTTCTGAAGATGAATGTCAGCAAAAGCATCAACCTTAAAAAAATATCTGTAAAAGAGCTAAAAATCAGCTCATGGAAGACCTGATGTAACTCTTGGAACTTGCCATTTAAAGTAGCAGCCATTACCACCAAGTGTTGTTCCTGCTTTCCAAAGCATTTTTTAAAAATACAAATTTTCCCCCAAAGTAGAAAAGTTCTGTGGTCTGAGGAATGTCTCCTTCACACACACAGACCCAAAAAACAAACAGCAGGCCCGCCACAGGCCAGGCCGCCAACAATAGCAGAACTCAATACATTGTGTCGGCAGCAGGACTTTGAACTTCCTGGCTTTGTCCATGGATGTCACAACCTCCCTGTTATTTAAACAGATTTTGGTATTTAAAGCAGGTCAGATTTGTTTTTGAAACATTCATTTCAATCCTGAGACAAATTTTCTGTTTAAAGGAAAAATAAAGGGGCATGGTTGTTGGTGGGAAATTGCCAGGCACTAGGGGGGGAGAAGCAGATTCAGGTTTATTGTTTATTATTGTCTTGTTATTGTTTTTAGATATCTATGACTTAATAAAAAAAAGTGCCAGATGACAGCATGCATGCAAGGCCCTTCTTTGTAGGTACCTCAGCTGCGCAACTCCCACTTAAACAGTAGTTTTCCAAACTATCATAGCATCACGTTGCCTTTGCTCAGCAAAGTCTCTGAGAGGGATAAATTCACGGGCCTCCCCACACAATTCCTATGTAACTTCTGAAAATTCATTTCTAGAAAACATTTTCTGAACCCTGCCCCCACCCATGCATCTTGAGTGGCTAGGCATCCCTTCTACAGTTTCCATCACCCCTTGTCACTGCACATACTGTACAGAAATGCTTGGTCTGCCTCACCAAGGATGTCGTAAGCAATTCATCTTTGTAAGTGCAAAGCCCAGCTACAGAGACCCACATATGGTAAATGCCTCAAAGATTTCATAAAACTACAGTACATCATCTGATCTAGCAACAGAACTCTTCAGGTCTCAAGATTACTTCTAAACTTTCATATATCAGGGACAGTTGGAATGCAGACTTGAGAACACAAGGGCACTCTTTGCCCCTCTTCACTACTCTTTCATCAGTACCTGTGTGGGGATAGGAAGAGCACCTGAGATCAACTCTTTCTGGTTCCAAGTGCAGAACATCAGAGAAGATTCTGTTTGGCTCCTAGACCAAGCAACTGTGTCTGGGAAGGCAGAGTGCTGAACACAGAAGTTCACTCTTGAATTTCGTGATTAGAAGAAAGAAAAGAGCCTTTCTCTGGAGAAAAGTTGGGAAAATACTAAACAAACAGGACAACTGATGTCTTCTATCCCCTTGTCACGAACACCCCCTGGGGGGTTTTAGGAAATGTAGCACCTCAGGCCCCACCCCAGATCTAGCGAACAACATCTAGATATTACTAAACCAGTCTTCCTTTTAGGTTAAAGAAAAAAATCTAATAAAAAGTTATATCTGAGAGAAGACCCAAGGAACTATTCCAAGTTCATGGAACAGAAACCACAACTATGACTGAGAACTGTATTTGACATTTAAAAAATATTAAGTTAATTGACTATTGCTTTTATTGCCAGTATCATGATTTATTGCCAAAATCAAGGTAGTTTTTAATGAGACAACTCAAGCTAAACCCTAGGGATGGCTATTATAATATTTGGTATCACTTCATTAAAATATACAATGATCCATCAATTCTGCCAGGTAGTACAAAAATATTTACCACAGCACAATGGGATTGAAAAAATACATCTAAAACAGAAAGTGATTAGTGTCCTATAAACCCTAATTTTTTTATTTTTTTATTTTTAGAAAACCTCTTTGGATCCAGTTTTCATCTTTTAATCTGAGGATAAATGAAATTAAAAAATGTCCAGTCTGTAGATCCCTCAGTCGCCCTCTTTCTTTCTTTTTCTTTTATAATCAAATAATTTATTTATATATAAATTTCACATCTTTGTAATCCCCAGAATTCACCCCCCCAAACCCTAATTTAAAATATCATTTTAAGACCAGACAGTCTTTGGGTGATTTTTTACAAACTCTAACACTTTACAGACAAAATGAGAACAAAATAAGGGTGGAAATGTGTGACTTGAATGTCTAGTTCATGGAGTATAATGGAAAGGAGTAACTAAGACTTGGGGGGTAATAAGATATGACATTCTGGCATCATAGTCTGAAAAGATAATTCACAGACAAATCATACATTAAATCATGTTTGTCTGTAGGTTTTCTTTTCCCTCTCTTGATGGTGTCCTTTGCAAAACAAAAGCTTTACATTTTGAGAAGTCCAATTTAAGTGTTCTTTATTATTCTTTGTGCTTTTGGTGTCAAGACTACGTTTTGAGCAGTAAGAAATTCAAATAACAATTC